>PVKC010049281.1:0-10760 GCA_004027635.1 Crocidura indochinensis | reverse complement strand
GGATGGGGTCTCTCAGCTCAGCAGAGTCAAGGGATTCCCCTAGGGAGAGACAGCAAGAAAGCAAGGGTTCAGATGGGTGGAGGTGGGGGCTTCTCCCATTTGAATGGGCGTTGACACTTAATTCCTCAGAGCCTTGGGTATGTCTAACTACTCAGTACAGAGAAGGGGAATGCTCTGAATTCTCTGAATGCTCCTCCTATTCAGGTATGGCGTGAACCGCCTGGAAGAGATGCTCCGCCCCCTGGTGGAAGAGGGTCTGCGCTGTGTGCTGATCTTCGGTGTCCCCAGCAGGGTTCCCAAGGTGAGGGATGGAAGAAGGGGTACTGTGGGGCCACACTGGTGAATGGAGGGACTCCAGACAAATCCTTAGAGAGGGCTTGGAGTTGGCTCAAAGGATTGCAGTGATGGGGCTGGAGCAATTGGTAAGGCACTTGCCTTGCATGAAGCCAACCCAGGTTTCATCCCCAGCATCCCATATGGTCTCCAGGCAGTCAGAAGTAATTTCTGAGCATCGCTGAATGTGGTCCCAAAACAAAACCAGACAAAAAGGGAGGAGGTCCTTTAGCACATGCCTTGCAGGCAGGACACCCTAGGTTCAGTCCCCAGCCCCACCAATCATCACAGGTAGAACCTGAAAACCTCTGAGCGTCGTCAGGTATGACCCTGGTGTCCACCAGCACCCTTGGGCTGAGCAGCACTGCATCACTGACCCGAGCGTCCAACTGTGTAGCCCAGTTGGTCAAATATCACCAGGAGGGGCCCCAATTCAAGCATTACTAGAGAGCCCTCCCCCCTGAAAATAAGAGCGGGGTAGGGCCGCTGAGCCAGATCCAGTGCCCTGGTGGGCATGTTACATCCCCTTAGCCCATGGCAACAGGGTCTCCGTGAGCAGTTAAACAAGCAAAGAGGAACATCTAACCCTTTAGTGACTCTGTCTCCATCACTCCTCTGTATCCTAGGACGAGCGTGGCTCTGCAGCCGATGCTGAGGACTCCCCAACTGTCGAGGCCGTCCGGCTGCTGCGCAAGACCTTTCCCAGCCTGCTGGTGGCCTGTGACGTCTGCCTGTGCCCCTATACCTCGCACGGGCACTGTGGTGAGCACCTCCAACACCCTGCTGCCTCCATTCCCACTACCCCATCCTTCCCCCACCATGAGGCAACCCCCAAGTGTGGCCATCTCTCTGGCAGGGCTCCTGAGCGAGAAGGGGGCCTTTCAGGCTGAGGAGAGCCGCCAACGGCTGGCAGAGGTGGCACTGGCCTATGCCAAGGCAGGTGAGTCTGCCACACTAGGGAGCGTGCCTGTGGGTGGGGCAGACATGGAGGCCAAGAGGGAGCTGAAGATTTTCATTTCCCTCTCGCAGGCTGCCACGTGGTGGCGCCCTCAGACATGATGGATGGACGCGTGGAAGCCATCAAGGAAACTCTCATGACTAATGGACTCGGCAACAGGGTAGGTTCCTGGGGATTGGGGAGGGGAAGGAGAAGGGGGCTCAACTGTACCGAGAACTCGCTCTTCTGTCCGCTAAGGACTATAGAAGCAGAGATGACTGCTGGAGGCTCAGCCTATGCCAAGGGAATGAATGATAACCTGGGGCTCCAGAGGATGCCATCAGGTCCTTGGCCTCCTGGCAGGATCCTTATCCTCCTGGCCACCACCTTTCTCTGGATTGGCAGGAAATGACAGCTGAAAGCCTTGCCCCTCTATCTGCCCTCTCAGGTATCGGTGATGAGCTACAGCGCCAAGTTTGCTTCCTGTTTCTATGGCCCTTTCCGGTGAGTGGAGAACTCACACACATCCCGTACACACACACACACACACACACACACACACACACACGCTGCAGATGCCACTAGGAGAAAATATCTTTGTAACCCTGAAGCCCCAAGTGTCCCTACCCCCTCACTGAACTCCTGAGCATGCCAGAATGATGGCCATGAGCCATCAGATCTGCTTGGTCAAGTGTGAACATGAGTGGCCCTGGAGCCCTTCATCACTGGGAAGACTCCAGATAAGTATATACGTCCCTGACATGTTCACCCAAAGCAGTGAATACCCCCACATGTACACACACGTATGTCTACACTTGCACACATTCCACCCACATACATTGCTCTTTCCCAGGGATGCAGCTCAGTCCAGCCCAGCCTTTGGAGACCGTCGCTGCTACCAACTGCCACCTGGAGCCCGGGGCCTGGCCCTCCGTGCTGTGGTGAGTACCTGAGCCTGTTCCCATCATCCCTTCACTTGCCTCTTTTTTTTTTGGGGGGGGGGGGTCACACCCAGCAGCACTCAGGAGTTACTCGTGACTCAGCACTCAGGAATCGATCCTGGTAGGGTTGGGGGACCATAGTGGGTGCTGGGATTCGAATCACCGACCCTCTGCAAGCAAGGCAAACGCCTTACCTCCATGCTATCTCTCCAGCCCCCTTTCTCACCTCACCTGCCTCTGACCTCATCTTCACCCTCCCTACTTCCAGGACCGGGATGTGCGGGAGGGAGCTGACATGCTCATGGTGAAGCCGGGAATGCCCTACCTGGACATTGTGCGGGAGGTCAAGGACAAGGTGAGGACAGGGAACAGAGACTGGGAGGCTACAGGGGAGGAGAGAAGGTTTGTTTGTGGCTGGCAGGAATCCTGCCCTCCCCCATCTGTGGGCATCTGACCATCTCAGGCAGCTTTCTTTGGGTAGTGGCTGTGACTAGACTGCCAACAGTAGTGATGTTGACCTAGGGGGAGGCTGGGGGGCACCATAGATGGACAGGGAGGTTGCCCACCTCCTCTGGACCCCTCTGTGCTCACTGCCACTTCTTTACAGCATCCGGAGCTCCCACTGGCTGTGTACCACGTGTCAGGAGAGTTCGCCATGCTGTGGCATGGAGCCCAGGCTGGGGCATTTGATCTCAAAGCTGCTGTTCTAGAGGCCATGACCGCCTTACGCAGGGCAGGTGAGTCCATGGGGCTGGAGTAATGCTCCCTGTGACCCTGGGATGGACAGACACCAGACCCACAGAGGGCAATGCCTCCTTCAGTTAACCCAGAAATCACAGAAATTGACACAGCCCCTTGCTGGCCAAGAAGTACAGATCTCACCTGTGGGGGCTCTCAGTTCACTCCCCGACACCCTCTGGTCCCTGAGCACTGCCAGGATGTGGCCCTGGCAGCACACAGTGACAAGCTACAAAATACACAACAGGGCTAGAAAGAGAACACAGGGGTAAAGGAACTTGCCACGCATGTCACCCACCAGGAGTGATCCCAGAACATAAAGCATAAAGTGTTCAGGGTTATCCCTGAACGCTTCCAGGTATGAACCCAAAACCTAAATTACAAAATGAGCAACAAGAGAAACCTGATCCGAGGACTGGGGAGGTGACTCAGATCACTGGAATGACTCATCTTCAGCACCACATAGTTCCTCAGGTACCCCCAGGGACTGACCTCTGAACAACATGCCAGACTAGCCTGAGTACTGGTGGATGGACCATCATCAACCAACTGATTAATAACAGGCCAGGGCAATAGTACAGTAGGTAGGGGGTTTGCTTTGCATGCAGCTGACCCCAGGTTCACCTGCCAACATCCCTGAGGAGTAATTCCTTTGTCTAGAGCCAGTAGTAACCCCTAAGCATCAACAGGTATGGATAACCCCCCATCCCAGTACATAAATAAATAGCCCCATGCTCCTGAACAGAACCAGGAATACCCCTGAGAGTCAGTCACATGGGTCTGACACAAAGGCCCTAAATCAATGAAGAAATGAACAGACACAGAAGGTGAGAAAGGCACAACTCTGTTCCTTTGTGGCTTTGCAACCCTGGCACTTTCCATGATTCACTGCCCTCAGCTGGAATCGAGGGATGAAATGGACCAAGTGCACAGCTGGGGAAAGGCTTAAAGAAGTGATCATTTGGGCCCGAGAGATATCACAGCGGCCTTTGCCTTGCAAGCAGCCGTTCCAGGACCAAAGGTGGTTGGTTCGAATCCCGGTGTCCCATATGGTTCCCCGTGCCTGCCAGTAGCTATTTCTGAGCAGACAACCAGGAGTAACCCCTAAGCACCGCCGGATGTGTCCCAAAAATCAAAAAAAAAAAAAAAGAAGTGATCATTTACATGGCCTAGTAGAACACAAACGCTAGGGAAAGAGGTGGCTGCTTCCCAGCCGCTGCATGCTGCATGTTCTCCTTTGGCACACTCAGGCCAGAGAACAGGTTTTGTCCTCGGGCACACACTAGACAAAGCTAGAAGTGAGGGCTGTGACTGCAAGGCGACCCCTTCCCTCATCACCTTATCTTCCCACCCCCACTGCCCTGCCCTCCCTACACAGGGGCTGACATCATCATCACCTACTATACACCCCAGCTGCTGCAATGGCTGAAGGAGTGAGTCCATCCCAGAGTTTCCAGTGAAGAAGTGAAAACCAAAGTGACTGCTAATTTGAAGACCATGCCCTCTCATTCCCACCCTGCTCCCATGCTGGCAGGGGCCCAGCCCTGGGTGCCCTCTGCAACCTGCCAAAGTCTTGACTGCTCACAGCCACATCCTCATGGACTCTCTGAAGCTGGCATCCCCTCCCTGCCTTGGCCCTGACACTTGCCAGCCCCAACTCCCCCTCTCTGGTGTGGCTGCAGCTTCCAGAGATGTAGTGGGGCTAGGGGCAGGCTCCGTGGGATTCGAGCTATTTGCAATTGCACCTCAGTTCCTGCCAGGAGGCCTGAGCCTCCCACAGCAGAGCTGGGTGCTAAGATGCAGGCCACTGGGCATCTGGGCTTAGCATGGAGTTTGACGGCAAGCCCACAGAAGTTGAAGCTCACCTAGGCCTACAAGTGCCCTGCTGCCCAATACCTCTTACATATTAAACTCTGAGCCATAAACCCAAAGAATTGCTCTTCGCCGAGCAGAAATGTGACCTGAAGATCAGCATTCAGGGGAACGAGGAGAGTCCCTGACTGGGAATAGCACACTTGCTCTGTACTCAAATGCAGGGCAGGTTTCCAGGGATGTTGTTTTTGTGTTTGATATGGGGAAGAGAGTAATGAACACCAATAAAGCAGATAGATTCTCTCCGCACCTGGTGGGGATTGTGAGAGTCTGGTGAGGAAGCATGCTTGGATCTGCAATGGGAGGAACAAAGCGGGTCTGCTGGGAGCAAGTGAAGAAAAGGAAGGTGGGCAGCAAAACCAGAAAGGAAAGCCCTACGCTTTGGAAAAAGCTCAGCTTCTATATTATATATTCTGTCTTTTTTATTTTTTGGAATGATTGGAAGTATCTTGTTCTTGTCAGGGACCCCAGCCCATTGGACACACCTTGGCATGTGCATGATACAGGACAAAGCTCAAGACCTCATCCTTACTCTGAGCCCTTCTTAGTCACTGAACCAGCTTCTAGCCTCTTTCTCACCTAGGACCTCTAACAGCATAATAATTAGGATTGCCCCAGGTGTTACAGAACAAGGGTTTAAGTCCTGAGTCATCCCGCAGGCATAGGATCACAACCGAAGTCCCAAGCTTCCCACTACAGGTGTCAGCCCAGGGATTTGGACTCTGGACCTTGTGTCGGCCAGGCCATCATTGAAGTCATTGAGCCCCATCTTAGCTTCCTGTTCAGATCTTTTTATCCCTACTGGCACAGTGCTATGTTTCAAATCTGGCAACTCCCACATGTATAGCATGCCCTCTAGTCCTTTGGTATATTCCCCTGACCCCCTTTGAAGGATCTTCACCAAAGCTGTGTGATTTCACTTTCCTATCTGTGCTTGGACTTGTGAGGAAGAACACGGGGAAAGGTGGGAGGTTACTGCAGGGATGGCAGCAGTGAGTGACCTGGACCAGGGTTGGGGCAGCGAAGATACAGCAGTAGATAGATCTAAGATATATTTAGGAGACAATTAACATATTCTGCTAATGCTTTTTAAATTTGGGTTTGGGACCATACCCGGCTGTGCTTTAAGCTCTGCTTCTGGCTCTTCTCTTAGGAATTACTTATGGTAATTCTCAGGGGACCATATGGGATGCCAGGGATAAAATCTACAGTCAGCCACATGCAAGGCAAACACTGTCACTACAGCCCCACCAATGATTTAGTTCTAGCAGGGATTGAGGAGTAGAAATGAAGATGCCTTTGAAAGTGGTCTCAATTCACTCTGAAACTGGCACAACTTGAAGTTGTGTGTCAGGTAGGGAAGTTAAATTAAGGTGGGGCAGGCCTGCCCATCTGCAGATTAGTGGATCCCAACTCTAGCATCAAAGCAGATTAAGACTTTTTAAGACTACAATTCAGATCACTAGAGAACTGATCTCATTCTGTCCCCAGTTGTGTGTGTGGTCAAGGCCTCCCCTGCCTCAACAGTGGAGTATGACTGAGTAACAAGCCTGGAAATCTCCCATTGCTTGAAGGACTAGAGCATATGTTGCATGTAGGAATCTCAGCTTTAGTCCCCTGAGCACTACAAGGCATGACTTTAAAAATATCAATAATGACAACAATGAGGATGTCACTGAGGAGAACCAGGAGGTGGACATGACCCGAAGAATGCAGTGAGTGACGCTGGCAGGAAGCTCACCAGAGCATGACTAAGTTTGACAGATCAGAAAGTATTTTACCAAAGTACTAGCATGTAACCCTTAGCCTGAGAAATGAGCAGCCTAGCTAAAACAGGAAAGAACATTCTAGGCAGAGGTAGCTGTAAAGCAGGGGTGGCAAACACGTGGCTCCCGGCCAAAATGAATGCGGCTCTTTGCCTCTTATCATTTTTTTTTTTTGTATACTGTGGCTCTTTGCCAAGTTTGGATTTTGTTCTGCTTCTGAGGGACCTCTGGGGAAGAATCTCCGAATGAGTCCCACCCCCAGGCTGCGTCCTCCCATCTCCCAGCCCTCGGAGACAACTGCATGGGCCAGCGAGGGGGACCTGTGTGACACATGTTGGGTCACATCTTGCCATTAGTTCTTAGTGTGGAGGACGCAGCACACCCTCACCGTCACTGCAGGATTTTGACCCTCACTCAAAATGGCAAAATGCAGTATGTGTTTAATATATTATTGTTAAAATTATATGCTTTTGTGTGAGTGTTTTGGCAGATCACTGCGTGGTGTGGCTCTCTGACTCTCACAGTTTAAAATTTTGGCTCTTTGTGTCGAACTTGTTCGCCACTCCTGCCATAAAGGCCCTAAGGCTAGAATGAGCTGGAAGAGTCTGAGACAAGTAGGACTGGAGTTCAGGGAAAGCCAGAGAAAGAGGTGACTGAAATGGGACACTAAGGCCTCATCACGGGTCCTCATTAAAGAAGAAGAAGAGGCTTTTCATGCTTTACAGAGAAGAAGGCAGTTTGCTTAAGCAGGGGAATGGGTCAAGTTCTGAACTTGACTGAACAAGGAAAGATTGGAAGTGCTTCCAAGTGGAGGGGATATCCTCAACTCCACTCACTGATGCAGCATACTTGAAATCATATAGCCCAACTGTAAGGTTTCTGGGGCCAGAGATGGTACAGCAGGCAAGGGTACTTGACTTGCATGTAGCCAACCCAGGTTTGATCCATGTCATTCCTATGAGCCCACCAGGTTTCCTGAATACAGTCAGGAGTAACTCCCAAGTATTGCTGAATGTGGCCCAAAATACAGACAGACAAAAACAACTCTAAGCTTCTCCCCTCAACCATCAGGAAATTGGTTAACCATCAGGTAACCAGGCCACCTCCTAGCACAAAGGAAATCAGGGGACTGTTTCAAATGAAAAGTAAGATGCTTTATAACCATATGTCCTTCAGAAATTTCTAGATGCTGGGGAAATGCCTCAAAGGGCAAGGTGCATGTTTTGCATACAGAGAGCCCAGATTCAGGCCAAATCAGTAGCGAGCTTGGAATAACTCCTGAAAACTACTGAATGCGGGGTTCGAAGTGATGGCTAGCATTAGGGTCTTTGTCTTGCAAGCAGCCGACTCAACCAATGGTGGTTCAAATCCCGGCACTGCATATGGTCCCTTGAGCCTGCCAGGAGTGATTTCTGAGCACAGAGCCAGGAGTAACCCCTGAGCATCACCAACTGTGGCCCAAAATAAAAAACAAAACTACTGAATTCATATAAAAAAAAGTCAGAATTTTAAAAGTAAGCTGTCAACTGTTGAGACAATAGGCAATTGGTATTTGGCATGACTAGTTAATACAGACATATCAGAAAACTGAAGTGAGTAGACTGGGTGGGTAGGGAAGGCCCTGAGAAAGACTAAGAGAGTACATTGGGTGAGGTGCTTTCCTTGCATACGTCTAATTTGGGTTCAATCTCCAGCATCCCATATGGTCCCAAGCACCACCAGGAGAGATCCCTTCGTGCAGAGCCAGAAGTAAGCCCTGAGTACCTCTGGGTATGCTCCGTGAAAACAAAACAAAAAAACTTTCCTATGGGGGGCAAAGAGATAGCATGGAGGTAAGGCCTTGCATGCAGAAGGTCGGTGGTTCAAATCCCATCATCCCATATGGTCCCCTGAGCCTGCCAGGAGCGATTTCTGAGCATGGAGCCAGGAGTAACCCCTAAGCACTGCCAGGTGTGACCCCCCCCCCCGAAAAAAAATAACCCTATAATAACAGTGGTCAGGGAGATAGCTCAATGGGCTAGAGGACATACAGGAGCCCCAGGTTTGATCCCAGCCCCCAGAATATCACTAGAGTAATCCCAGAACATCAATTTGGAAAGCAACACCTAGTGTGTCTCCTCCAAACAACAACAGAAACCTAAATAATCAAAAGTTTGATCTTACCTACTAATGCCGAGTATACACCTAGATTTCATGATTTCACATTTCAGTATTACTCAACAGAAATGTGCACAGATGTTCACCAAAAGACATTCCTGAGTCTTCATTTAGAATAGCAAAATGAAATAAAACCAACAAGTCAATTGTTTTATTCAAATAGATTTGAGCCTGGAGTTAAGAGAGATAGGACCAGGGTAAAGTGTCTGTCTTGTATCTGACTGATCCTTGGTTCCATCTCTGGTATTGAATATATGGTCTCTTGAGTACTGCCAGGAGTGACCCTTGCACTACCAAGTATGATTCCCTCAAAAAAAATTTTTTTTAATCACTAACATTCTACCTAGCAAGGAAAGACATTATCTAAAGAGCTGCTATTCTAAGTGGTCAATTTTTATAGACAGAAAGAAGTTTAGGTGAGAAAAGAGGGAATGATTTCAGGCTAGGTTATCTAGTCAGTTAACAAAGTTAAAAAAGAAAGGCAGATAGTGGCTGTCAGTTGTATTATTTCTTTTGAAAGAGTGGGTTGGAACACCTTTTCATAGTACTCAGAGTCTTATGAGGGGCCAGATATCAAACCTAAGTTATTCACATGTATGGATTATCTTTCAGTGCTGACCAAGAAAATTCAGGTTGCCACAGACCTTAGGTTATCTTCCTGAGAGATGCTGAAGCAGCAGTCAGGTTATGGATTAAGTCTTAGTTTGCTGACACATTCTCTACACAAGAGATTCCAGGTTGGGCGTGTGGTTGCTCTTTTGAGAAATAGTAGTGTTTTGCAATCTTTGTTGTATTCAAAAGTTGATCTAACACAATGCCCATCATCAGTGTGAATGCTAAATTCTCTATAATGGAACACTTAGGCAGGAGAATAGATGACCTTAAATGGCAGATAGCAACACAGGTGTGTCCTGCAAACAGATTCTCAGCAAAAGCAGCATGGTAAGAATGCCTGCTCTCTATCAGTATCCAGTTAAATAAGATAGTGCAATTTGAATTTAGGAGAGTGGTTATAATTTGTAGAAGTAATTAGAAGGTGGTAGGGCTCCAGGGTTCTGAAAATGCTTCTTACTAAGTTCGTGGGGGGCGTTTCTGATCCACACTTAGAAGTGCTTAGGCTCAGGGGCTGGAAAGATAGCACAGCGGTATGCATTTGCCTTTCAAGTTGGCTGACCCAGAACCGATGTTGGTTCAAATTCGGTATCCCATATGGTTCCCTGAGCCTGCCAGGAGTGATTTCTGAGCACAGAGCCAGGAGTAAGTAACCCCTGAGTGCCACCGGGTACGACCCCCCTACCCCTCAAAAAGAGAGGTGCTTAGGCTCTCTACCTAAGGCTCTGCTCAGGGATGACTCCAGTGCAATACTGGAGATCAATTCCAGGTGACTAACTATGTATTATATCTAATAAAAAGTTAACAAAAATAGCAATTAAAATAATCTGGGATCAGAGCAATAGAATAGTAGGTAGAGCACTTGCCTTGTACATGGCTGACCTGGTTTGATCCCCTGTATCCCATATGGTCCTGAATCTGCTAGGAGTGATTCCTGAGCACAGAACCAGGAAGTAACCATGAGCACCACCACGTGTGGTTCAAAGGCCAAAAAAAAAAAAAAAAAGAGTATTGTATAGAATAGTGGTCCCCAAACTATGGCCCATGGGCCACATATTGTATTTGTTTCCATTTTGTTTCTTCACATCAAAATAAGATGTATGCAGTGTACATAGGAATTCTTCATAATTTTTGTTTTTACTATAGTCTGGCCCTCCAATGGTCTGAGGGACAGTGAACTGGGCCCCTGTTTAAAAAGTTTGAGGACCCCTGGTATAGAATAAGGAAAAAGAGAAGAATAAAAGAAAGGAAGAAATGAAGGAAGGAATGACAGAAGAATGATGAAAGAAAGAAAAAAGAAAGAAGAGAAGAAGAAATAAGAAAGAAAGAAGGAAAGAAAGAAAGAAAGAGAAAGAATGAAAGAAAGAAAGAAAGAAAGAAAGAAAGAAAGAAAGAAAGAAAGAA
>PVKC010049280.1:0-10758 GCA_004027635.1 Crocidura indochinensis | reverse complement strand
TCTCTCTCCCTCTGACTTATTTCACTCAGCATGGTAGATTCCACGTACATCCATGTATAGGAAAACTTCATGACTTCATCTCTCCTGACAGCTGCATAATATTCCATTGTATATATGTACCACAGTTTCTTTAGCCATTTGTCTGTTGAAGAGCATCTTGGTTGTTTCCAGAGCCTGGCTATTGTGAATAGTGCTGCGATAAATATAGGTGTGAGGAAGGGGTCTTTGTATTGAATTTTTGTGTTCTTAGTGTATATTTCTAGGAATGGAATAGCCGGGTCGAATGGGAGTTCAATTTCCAGATTTTGGAGTAATCTCCATATCGCTTTCCATAGAGGTTGGACTAGACAGCATTCCCACCAGCAGTGGATAAGAGTTCCTTTCTCTCCACATCCCCGCCAGCACTGATTATTCTCATTCTTTGTGATGTGTGCCAATCTCTGTGGTGTGAGGTGGTATCTCATTGTTGTTTTGATTTGCATCTCCCTGATGATTAATGATGAGGAACATTTTTTCATGTGCCTTTTGGCCATTTGTCCTTCTTTTTTATCAAAATGTCTGTTCATTTCTTCTCCCCATTTTTGATGAGATTAGATGTCTTTTTCTTGTAAAGTACTGTCAGTGCCCTGTATAACTTGGATATTAGCCCCTTGTCTGATAGGTGCTGGGTGAATAGTTTCTCCCACTCGGTGGGTGACTCTTGTATCCTTGGCACTCGTTCTTTGGAGGTGCAGAAGCTTCTCAGTTTAATGTATTCCCATCTGTTGATCTCTGCTTCCACTTGTTTGGAAAGTACTGTTTCCTCCTTGAAGACGACTTTAGTTTCAATGTCATGGAGTGTTTTAGCGATGTGTTGTTCTATATACCTTATGGTATCAGGTCTGATATCAAGGTCTTTAATCCATTTGGATTTTACCTTCGAACATGATGTTAACTGGGGGTCTATGTTCGCTTTTTTGCAAGTGGCTAACCAGTTCTTCTAGCACCACCTGTTGAAGAGGCCCTCCCTGCTCCACTTAGGATTTCTTGCTCCTTTGTCAAAACTTAGGTAATTGTATGTCTGGGGGATAATGTCTGAGACCTCAAGACTATTCCACTGATCTGAAGGTCTGTTTTTATTCCAATACCATGCTTTTTTGATAACTATTGCTTTGTAGTACAGTTTCTAGTTGGGGAGAGTAATGCTTCCCATTTTCCTTTTCCCTAGGAGTGCTTTAGCTATTCGAGGGTGTTTATTGTTCCAGATGAATTTCATATGTGTTTGATCCACTTCTTTGAAGAATGTCATGGTTATTTTTAAGGGTATCGCATTAAATCTGTATAATGCTTTGGGGAGTATTGCCATTTTTTTCTTTTTCTTTTTTCCTTTTTATTTTCCTTTATTTTTCTTTTTTTTAAAGATGTTAAACCTGCCAATCCATGAGCAGGGTATGTGTTTCCATTTCTGTGTGTCCTCTCTTATTTCTTGGAGCAGGGCTTTATAGATTTCGTTGTATAAGTCCTTCACGTCTCTGGTGAAGTTGACTCCAAGATATTTGAGTTCGTGTGGCACTATTGTGAATGGGACTGCCTTCTTCACTTCTGTCTCTTCCCTATCATTATTGGTGTATAAAAAGGCCATTGGTTTCTGTGTGTTAATTTTGTAGCCTGCCACCCTGCTATATGAGTCTATTGTTTCTAGAAGCTTTTTGGTAGAGTCTTTAGGATTTTCTAAGTAGAAATGTCATCATGTCGTCTGCAAACAGTGAGAGCTTGACTTCTTACTTTCCTATCTGGATTTCCTTGATATCTTTTTCTTGCCTGATCACTATAGCAAGAATTTCCAGTACTATGTTGAAGAGGGGTGGAGAGAGCGGACAGCCTTGTCTTGTACCAGAATTTAGAGGAAAGGCTTTTATTTTTTCTCCATTAAGGTTAATATTTGCCATTGGGTGTGGTAGATGGCTTCAACTAGATTGAGAAATGGTCCTTCCACTCCCATCTTGCTGAGAGTGTTGATCAAGAATGGGTGTTGAATCTTATCAAATGCTTTTTCTGCGTCTATTGATATGATCATGTGATTTTTACTTTTCTTGTTGTTGATGTTGTGTATTATGTTGATAGATTTACTGATGTTAAACCATTCCTGGGATGAAACCAACTTGGTCGTAGTGTATGATCTTCTTGATGATGCATTGGATCCTATTTGCCAGGATTTTGTTGAAGATCTTTGCTTCAACGTTCATCAAGGAGATTGGTCTGTAATTTTCTTTTTTGGCAGCATCTCTGTCCGGTTTTGGTATCAAGGTGACATTGGCTTCATAGAAGCTGTATGGGAGTTTTCCCGTTTTTTCAGTTTCATGGAAGAGCCTGGCTAGAACTGGTAGTAGCTCCTCTTGTAAGATTTGAATAAATTCATTAGGAATTCCATCTGGACCTGGGCTTTTCTTTTCGGCAGATGTTTGATTACACTTTCAATTTCCTCTGTGGTGATGGTGGTGTTAAGATATTGTACATCCTCCTTACTTAATTGTTGAATGTTATAAGTGTCCAAGAATTTTTCCATTTCTTCTAGGTTCTCATGTTTATTAGCATAAAGTTTCTCAAAATAGTCTCTGATTACCCTTTGGATCTCTGCAAGATCTTTCGTGATCTCCCCCTTTTCATTTTTAATACGGGTTATCAGATTTTTCTCTCTCTCTTTCTTTGTGAGTTTTGCCAGTGGCCTATCAATCTTGTTTATTTTTTCAAAGAACCAACTTCTGCTTTCGTTGATCTTTCGGATTGTTCTTCGGTTTTCCACTTCATTGAGTTTTGCTTTCAGCTTTGTTATTTCCTTCTGTCTCCCTATTTTAGGTTCCTTTTGTTGGTCATTTTCTAATTTTTTGAGCTTTGTCATTAAGTTATTCAGGTATGCCCCTTCTTCCTTCCTGATGTGTGCTTGTAGAGCTATAAATTTTCCTCTCAGGACCGCTTTTGCTGTGTCCCATAGATTCTGGCAATTTGTGTCTTCATTATCATTTGTTTCCAGGAAAGTTTTGATTTCCTTTTTGATTTCATCTCTGACCCACTGGTTGTTCAGTAGTAGGGTGTTTAATTTCCAATTGTTAAAGTGTTTCTTCTGTGTGACTTTGTAGTTCACATCTAATTTCAGAGCCTTATGGTCAGCAAAAGTAGCCTGCGAGATTTCTATCTTCTTGATTTTATGGAGGTATGTTTTATGTGTCAACATGTAGTCTATCCTGGAGAATGAGCCAAGTACATTGGAGAAGAATGTGTATCCAGGTTTTATGGGATGGAGTGTCATATATATCTATATCTATATCTATATATATCTATATCTCTCTCTCTCTCTCTCTCTCTATATATATATATATATATATATTCCTCTTTCTTCCATTACACTTTTCAGGGCTAGTATGTTTTTGTTGGGTTTCAGTCTGGTTGACGTATCAAGTGTTGATAGGGCTGTGTTGAGGTATCCCACAATTATTGTTTTATTATTTATTTCTTCTTTCAGATTCGTCAGTAATTGTATCAGATAATTTGCTGGTCTCTCATTGGGTGTATATATGTTTAATAGTGTGATTTCTTTCTGTTGCACATATCCCTTGATTAGGACATAGTGTCCATATTTGTCCCTTACCACTTTTCTGAGTATAAAGTTGGTGTCATCAGAAATTAATATGGCCACCCCCGCTTTTTTTGAGGGTGCTGTTTGCTTGGATAGTTTTCCTCCAGCCTTTGATTTTGAGTCTATGTTTGTTCTGACTATTCAGATGTGTTTCTTGTAGGCAGCAGAAGATTGGATTCATCTGTTTTATCCATTTTGCCACTCTGTGTCTTTTAATTGGTTAATTTAGTCCTTTGACATTGAGGGAGATGATTGTCATATGATTTAATGTCATCTTTGTGTATAAGTTTGCTGTATTTTTTGGTCCTTGAATTACAGTAGACCCATCAGGTTTTCCTTTAGGGCTGGTTTATCCTTTGTGATCTTTCTGAGCTGTTGTTTATCCATAAAGCTTTGTATTTTTCCCTCAAACCTGAACGTGGGTCGGGCTGGGTGCAGTATTCTTGGTGAGGCATTCATTTCATTCAGTCTTGTCACAATATCCCACCATTGTCTTCTGGCCTTGAGAGTTTCTGTGACATGTCTGCAGTAAGTCTTAGGGATGCTCCTTTGAATGTGATTTCCCTTTTTGATCTTGCTGCATTCAGTATTCTATCTCTATCTGTGGGATTTGTCATTGTAACAAGGATGTGTCTTGGGGTGTTTTCTTTGGGTCTCTTTAAATGGTACTCTTCGGGCATGCAGGATTTGATTGCATGTAGTCTTTAACTCTGGGAGTATTTCTTTGATGATGTCTTTGACGATTGATTCTTCTTGGAGATCTCTTACCTGGGTCTCTGAGACTCCAATGACTCTTATGTTGTTTCTGTTGGGTTTATCAAAGATTTTATTTTCATCTGTTCACATTCCTTTTATTTTGTGGTTTTTGGTTCACACCCTGCAGTGGTCAGGGGTTACTCCAGGCTCCATGCTCAGAAATTGCTCCTGACTGGCACGGGAGATCATATGGGGTACCAGAATGCGAACCTACTTTCTCCATTGCCTGTTCGTTTGTCTTAAGATTCTTGTCTACTTTCTTATGTTGTGTTGAGTTTTTCTGCATCGCATCTTCCAGTACCCCAATTCTCTCCTCAGCTGATGATACCCTGCTGGTGAGTCCATCCATTGAGGTTTTCAGTTCAGCCACCGTATTTTTCAGATCTGTTATTTCTGTTTGGAGTTTTCTGATTTCTGTCTTTGTGTTCTGTTCATTTGCTTTATGCCTTCTTTTACTTCTTGAAACATCTTCCATATTGCTATTTTAAGTTCCTTGTCTGAGAGGTTAATCAGGAGGTTGAAATTTAATAGATCATCGAAGATTTCATCTTGATTTTCGATGCAAGGGGTTTGCCTGCGAGGTTTCACCATTTTTACACTTCTAATGTTGTTTTTCCTGCGTGTTGTGGTGGGGTCTATTGGTTAGAAAGAGTGCGCGGCCAAGAAGCAAAGCGAATTGGCCGCGCTCTTCTGCTGCCACTAGTTGACAATTAGGCAGAAAGAGGAGACGGTTCCCTTGAAGCCTCAGCATGGTCAGAGGCTCAGCATAGCTCCACAGGGCAGGATCCCGCAGTCCAGAGAGCTGAGCTGATTGGCAAGCAACCCCACAGCCAAGTTACTTACAGGCAGCTGGAATGCAGTTTTTTGGGGTTGCTAGGGATGCCTTCAGGATTCAAACACACAAGCAGACTGGCAGAAAGAGGAAATGGTTCCCTTGAATCCTCAGCATGGTCAGAGGCTCAGCAGGGCTCCACAGGGCAGGACCCCACAGGTCCGAGAGCTGAGCTGATTGGTCAGCAACCCCACCGCCAAGTTACATACAGGCAGCTGAAATGCAGTTTTTTGGGGTTGCTGGAGATGACTTCAGGATTCAAACACACAAGCAGACAGGCAGAAAGAGGAGACAGTTCCTTGAATCCTAGCGTGGTCAGAGGCTGAATGTGGTTGTTCTTTTAATCTATTTCTTCCTTATTACTGTTGGTGTATAAAAATGCCATTGTTTTTTGTGTGTTAATTTTGTAGCCTGCCACCTTAATATGAGTCTATTGTTTCTAGCAGCTTTTTGGTAGCGTCTTTAGGATTTTCTAAGTAGAGTATCATGTCATCTGTAAATAGCAAGAGCTTGACTTCTTCCTTTCCTATCTGAATTCCCTTGATATCTTTTTCTTGCCTAATCGCTATAGCGAGTACTTTCAGTGCTATGTTGAATAGGAGTGGTGAGAGGGGACAGCCTTGTCTTGTACTAGAAATTAGAGGGAAGTCATTTAGTTTTTCTCCATTGAGGATAATATTTGCCAATGGCTTGTGGTAGATAGCCTTAACTATATTGAGAAAGGTTCCTTCCATTCCCATCATGCTGAGAGTTTTGATCAAGAATGGGTGTTGAACGTTATCAAATGCTTTCTCTGCATCTATTGATATGATCATGTGGTTTTTATATTTCTTGTTGTTGATGTTGTGTATTATATTGATAGATTTATGGATGTTAAACCAGCCTTGCATTCCTGGGATGAAACCTACTTGATCGTAGTGGATGATCTTCTTAATGAGGCATTGAATCCTATTTGCCAGGATTTTGTTGAGGATCTTTTCATCTGCATTCATCGGCAATATTGGTCTGTAATTTTCTTTTTTTGTTACATCTCTGTCTGGTTTAGGTATCAAGGTGATGTTGGCTTCATAAAAGGTATTTGGAAGCGTTTCCGTTTTTTCAATTTTATGAAAAAGTCTCGCTAGGATTGGTAGTAGTTCCTCTTGGAAAGTTTGAAAGAATTCATTAGTGAATTCATCTGGGCCTGGACTTTTGTCTTTGGGCAGACATTTGATTACCGTTTTAATTTCATCAATAGTGATGGGAGTGTTTAGATATGCCTTCAACCATGGAAGATTATAAGAGTCCAAGAATTTATCCATTTCTTCCAGGTTCTCATTTTTAGTGGCGTAGAGGTTTTCAAAGTAGTTTCTGATTACCCTTTGAATCTCTGCCATATCAGTAGTGATCTCTCCTTTTTCATTCCTGATACGAGTTATCAAGTTTCTCTTCTCTCTTTCATTGTTAGTTTTGCCAGTGGTCTATCTATCTTGTTTATTTTTTCAAAGAACCAACTTCTGCTTTCCTTGAACTTTCAGATTGTTTTTTGGGTTTCCACTTCATTAATTTCTGCTCTCAGCTTTGTTATTTCTTCTGCCTCCCTATTTTGGGTCCTTTTGTTGAGCACTTTCTAGTTCTATGAACTGTGTCATTAAGCTACTCAGGTAAGCCCCTTCATCCTTCCTGATGTATGCTTGCAAAGCTATAATTTTCCTCTCATTCCTGCTTTTGCTGTGTCCCATAAGTTCTGATAGTTCGTGTCTTCATTATCATTTGTTTCCAGGAATATTTTGATTTCCTCTTTGACTTCATCCCGTACCCACTGGTTATTCAGTATGAGGCTGTTTAACTTCCAGGTGTTAAAGTTTTTCTTCTGTGTTCCTTTGGAATTCACAAATAATTTCAGAGCCTTGTTGTTTGTAAAGGTAGCCTGCAAGATTTCTATCCTCTTGATATTATGAAAATATGTTTTATGTGCCAGCATGTAGTCTATCCTGGAGAATGTCCCATGTACATTGGAGAAGAATGTGTATCCAGATTCCTGGGGATAAAGTGTCCTATATATCTATATCTATCTATATGTATGTATCCACTAGGCTTCTTTCTTCCATTTCTCTCTTCAGGTCCAGTATATTCTTGTTGGGTTTCAATCTGGTTGACCTATCCAGTGTTGACAAAGTTGTGTTGAGGTCTCCCACAATTATTGATGTTACTTTTCAGCTTTGCCAACAATTGTATTAAATATTTTACTGGACACTCATTCAGTGCATATATGTTTAGAAGAGTGATTTCTTCCTGCTCTACATACTTCTTGATTAATATATAATGTCCATATTTGTCCCTTACAACCTTTCTGAGTAGAAAGTTAGCATTATCTGATATTAGTATGGCCACTCCAGCTAATTTATGGGTGTTGTTTGCTTGGATACTTTTCCTCCAGCCTTTTATTTTGAGTCTATGTTTGTTCTGACTATTCAGGTGAGTTTCTTGTAGACAGCAGAAAGTTGGATTGAGTTTTTGATCCATTAACCACTCTTAATTGGTGCATTTAGTCCATTGACATTGAGAGAGAGAGATTTGTCCTGGGATTTGCTGACATCTTTATATCGAAGTTTGGTGTGTCTTTTGGTTAGTCTTGTCTTAAATTAGGTCTTTCAGTTTTTCTCTTATGTGTGGTTTTGAGTCTATAAAGTTTCTGAGCTGTGTTTTGTCTGTGAAACCGTGTTGTTTTCCATCAAACTGGAAAGTGAGTTTTGCTGGGTACAGAAATCTAGGTGAAGCATTCATTTCATTCAGTCTTGTCACAAAATCCCACCACTGCTTTCTGGCCTTGAGTGTTTTTGGTGACAGGTCTGCTGTAAATCTCAAGGATGCTCCCTTGAATGTGATTTCCTTTTTTGATCTTGTTGTTTGCAGAATTATGTCTCTATCTGTGGGATTCGACATTGTGACTAGGATGTGTCTTGGGGTATTTTTTCTGGGGTTTCTTTTGGTTGGTACTCTTCAGGCATGCAGGATTTGATCACATACATTCTTTAGTTCTGGAAGTTTCTCTTTACTGATATTCTTGAACGTTGATTCTTCCTGAAAATTTTCCTCCTGTGTCTCTGGGACTCCAATGATTCTTAAGTTGTTTCTGTTGATCTTATCAGAGACTTCTATTTTCATCTGTTCCCATTCTTTGACTATATTTTTCATTGTTCATTTGTTTTAAGTTTTTTTCCAATCTCTCACGCTGTATGGAGTTGTTATTTATCTCATCTTCCACAGCACCAGTTCTAATCTCAGCTTCTTATATCCTGGTGTTGAACTTATCCATTATGTCATTCAATATTTTTACTGAGTTTTTCAGGCTTGCTAGTTGACATGTTATTTCAGTTTGAAGTTTTGTGATTTCTGTCATCATATTTTTTTGTTTCTTATTAGTGTTCTGTTCAACTCAGTCCATGGTTTCTTTGAGTTCTTTGAGCATCTTCCATATTGCTTTTCTAAAGTCTTTTCTGAGAGATTGATTAGTTTGTTGGTCATTATCTGTTCATCAGAATTGTCAACTTCATTCTCTATGTCTGATGCTGGCCTGTGTTGTTTTCCCATTGTCACACTTGTATTGTGGGTTTTTCTACATGTTGTGGTGGTATTCATTGGGTAAGTGATGTATGCGGCCACAGTCCTCTGGCTCTGCCCTTTCTTGGTGGGTTGATTTGCTAGCAGGAATGGTGATGAAATCCACTCTAAGACACGGCAGGAATGCTGGTGAGATAGGATCTCAGGCAGCTGGAAACCGCATCAACCAAGATGGCCTCTGTGCCCCTCTGAGTCCCAGCACAAATCAGTAGGGATCAGTGTGCGTATGTCTCCACCCACCTCTGAAACAGGCAGCCTCACCCACAGGAATGATGGTGAAATCCACTCCGCATGAACGCTGATGAAATCCACTCTATGGCAGCGGCAGGAACATTGGTGAGATCGGATCTCAGGCAGCTGGAATCGCATCACCCAAGATGGCCTCTGCACCCCTCTAAGCAGGACGATTCTACGAGTCCTGTCACAAAGCAGCGGTGATCAGTGTGCGTATGTCTCTACCCGCCTCTGAAACAGGTAGCCTCACCAGCTGGAACGCTGATGAAATCCACTCTTAAGCAGCGGCAGGAACACTGGTGAGTTTGGATCTCAGGCAACTGGAAACTGCATCACCCAAGATGACCTCTGCGCCCCTCTGAGTCATGGCCGACTTTAAAATAATTATTACATTATTACTTTATTTAGGTGACATAAATTTATTTCTCTGAAAACAATAAATATCATTTGTTCCAATGATTCTCTTTCCTACAAAGACTCAAGTTTACCTTTTCTGACCTTAAGCTTTATATTTACAAAGTGCTATTTTTATTTATTAGAAGATTATGCTGGATAGGCATTTGATGATCCTCTTTGCCTTGCTACTTCCAGCCACCAGAGATTGAATTTTTTCAGTGTTCTTTCAAGCAGTCCTGTGTGCTTCATAGGTGGGTCGGGCCATACACAGAATGATTCCTGCCAGTTTCTGCTGGGTGTCAGAGATGCTCGGTGGACATCTTGGGCCTTGCTGTTCCCAGAAACCTGAAATTTAATTTCTTCAGCATCCTTACTAGCGAACTTGCCAATGAATACCACCACAACACGTAGAAAAACCCACAATACAAATGTAGCAATGGGGAAAAAATGCAGGCCAACACCAGGCAATGAAAATGAGGATAGCAATTCTGAAAATCCAAAAAAGGTCAACCACCTAGTTAAACTCTCAGATATGGAGTTAAAAGAAGAAATATTGAGGTTGTTCACAGAACTCAAAGAAAGTATAGAAGAGAACACTAATTAGAATCAAGAGAATATGAAGATAGAAATCAGAAAACTCCAAACTGAAATATAAGGTCAAATAACAGGTCTGAAAAACTTAGTAAACGAATTGAATGACAAAATGGATAAGCTCTCCAGCAGGGTAAAAGCAGTTGAGGATAGAATTAGTGTGCTGGAAGATGAGATGAATAACAACTCCATACAGCAGAAGAGACTGGAAAAAAGCCTTAAAGCAAATGATCAGACAATGAAAAAATCACTCAAAGAATGTGAACAGATGAAAATAGAAGTCTTTGTTAAGCTCAACAGAAACAACTTAAGAAACATTGGAGTCACAGAGACCCAGGAAGAAAATCTCCAGGAGGAACCAATGGTCAAGAACATTATTAAAGAGAAACTACCAGAGCTAAAAAATACGTGCGACCAAATTCAGCATGCTCACAGAGTACCAACTAAAAGAGACCCCAGGAAAAATACCCTGAGACGCATCTTAGTCACTATGATGAATCCCACATAGAGAGAGAATACTGAAAGCAGTAAGATCAAAAAGGGAAATTACATTTAAGGGAGCATCCTTGAGATTTACAGCAGACCTGTCACCAGAAACACTCAAGGCCAGAAGGCAGTGGTGGGACATAATGACAAAACTCAATGAAATAATGCTTCACCTAGAATACTGCATCCAGTCAAACTCACTTTCAGGTTTGAAGGAAGAATACATAGCTTCACAGATAAGCAACAG
>PVKC010049279.1:0-10753 GCA_004027635.1 Crocidura indochinensis | reverse complement strand
ATATAAGGCCTTACTCCTTACACTATCTATGAATCATACCTCATTTATTTATTTATTTATTTATTTTTTTGGTTTTTGGGCCACACCCGGTGACGCTCAGGGGTTTACTCCTGGCTATTCGCTCAGAAGTCGCTCCTGGCAGGCACAGGGGACCAGCACAGGGGACCATATGGGGAACCGGGGGATCGAACCGCGGTCCTTCCTTGGTTAACGCTTGCAAGGCAGACACCTTACCTCTAGCGCCACCTCATTGGCCCCATAGACATTTATTTATAATGCTCACACAATAGTCTGAAATTTTGACAAAATTTATACCTACATGTTCATATATGCACTGACAGATGGTGAAAGAAAAAAGATAATCGTGAGCCACATAAAGGAAACAAAAATAAGGCCAAACTTAGTCTTCGGGAAAGTACAACAGAGCATTAATTACTTTCAGCCAGGCATTAGAAACTTGATTTGGGCCTGCTGGGGCCAGAAGCTGTATATACACATGTTAACAAATAAATTAAGAAGAAAAGTTATTACATTAAATTTATTTGTTTAAGCTGTCTTCATATCCTAATGCACTGATTTTTCCTTGCTCTGTACTAACTCAACATTCTCTATACCATATAACCTTTCAACATTTATTTAACGTTGTTTCTAATAATAAAAATATTTTCTTTAGAAGTGTTTAGAAGAGTTATAGGGAGAAAGTGAGACCCTAACAGGAAATAGATCTTCAAAGAAAGTAAAATGTTCATTATCTTTCTAGAAGGCAATATTAAAGAGTCAAGTGTCACAGGTGTTGAGGGGACGCAGTTTACTAGCTGTCTCCTCTTATGAGAGTCCTGGGAGTCAAGGAAAACAGGCTGCAATTATTTCTTTTTTTGGGTATTAAGTTTGAAGCCAGCCACTTTGCTGTATTGGTTGTTTCTAGGAGTTTTACTGTGGACTCTTTAGGGTTTTCTATGTATATCATATCATCTGCAAAAAAGAGATAGTTTGAGTTCCTCCTCAATTTGGATTCCTTTGATTCCCTTCTCTTGTCAGATTGCTATTGCTAGGACTTCTAAAACTATATTGAATAAGAGTGGAGAGAGTGGACAGCCTTGCCTAGTTCCTGACCTTAGTGGAAATGTTTTCAGTTTTTCACCATTAAGGATAATGTTGGCTTTGTCTTTTCATAGATAGCTGTAACTATTTTGAGGAAGGTTCCTTCTAGCCCTATTTTGCTGAGTGTTTTCAGCATGAATGGATGTTGGATTTTGTCAAACGCCTTCTCTGTATCGATTGATATGATCATGTGGTTTTTGTCTTTCTTGTTGTTGATGTGGCGTTTGATTTTGATTGATTTGCGTATGTTTGAACCAACCTTGCATCCCTGGCATGAAACCCACTTGGTCATGGTGTATGATCTTTTTGATACAGTGAAATGTCTCTTCTTAATGAGAAATGCTAACTTCTAAAAAGGTCTTATTAATTTGTTTAAATAGACTAGACTTAATCTAATCTTACAGGGAAGGGGGACATTCATAATTTTGTATTTGCTTTATTTGGGGATGAGTTCTTCCTCAAAACCTGTAACCTTCCTGAAATTTTTCAAATGTGAAGTGCTTAGGATAATGCTTGGCATAAGGAGAACATAATAAGATAATTTACTCATGACTATGTTTATAAAAATAAACTTTCAATCACCTAGTCCCACCAAAATAAAAACTACACTTAATAATTTTAACTAAAATTTTGCTGCATGTAGTTCCTGACTTTCCACCTCCTTCACATCCCCACACATATTTTGGGCATACTATTTTAAAAGCAGGTCTTACACTTAAATAAATGTTTTGTTTAAAATCATATATATTTTTGTGCCAGAGCGATAGCACAGCGGTAGGGTGTTTGCCTTGCATGTAAACAACCCAGGGCAAACCCAGGTTCAATCCCCGGCATCCTTTGATGCCAGGAGTGATTTCTGAACACAGAGCAAGGAGTAACTCCTGAGAGCTGCCAGGGGTGTCCCAAAAACCAACCAACCAAACAAACAAAAAATCATTGTTTTAAAGAGGTTTGGGCCGCATTCAGCAGAACTCAGGTACTATTCCTTATTCTGTACTCACTAGTAAATTCTGGCAGTGCTCAGGGGTTCTGAGGTATGTGGTATCAGGGATTCAAACCAGGATTGGAGGGATGCAAGGTAAGTGCCTGAATAACTGTGCTCTTTCTATTCCCTTTCAGGGTTCCTCAAACTTTTTAAACAAGGGCCCAGTTCACTGTCCCTCAGACCATTGGAGGTCCAGACTATAGTAAAAACAAAAATTATGAACAAATTCCTATGTACACTGTATACATCTTATTTTGATGTGAAGAAACAAAATGGGAACAAATACAATATGTGGCCCACGGGCCGTAGTTTGAGGACCACTGCCTTAATTAGACCTTTTAACAGTTTTCGATAACTGCATAAAAATGATCCTTTGCACAGACTGATCATAATTTAGTCTCATTATATATTTGTATCATACGTGTATTAGCGTACTTATTATCATAGATCATGCATTTAAACCAGGGGTCTCAAACTCAATTTACCTGGGGGCCGCAGGAGGCAAAGTTGGGGTGATCCTTGAGTGGAAAGTCAGTAGTAAGCCTTGAATATTGGGGGTGTGTGACCCAAACAACTAAAACAAAACAAAACAAAACAAAATTCCTCTAGGGCAGGGCCACAAAATGTTGTATGGAGGACTATTTGCGGGCCCGCGGGCTGCGAGTTTGAGACCCCTGATTTAAACACTTAAAAATGGAATTATTGTCTATATATTTTCTTACCAACAGCTGCATTACTTGTTCAACATAAAACCATAAAATTGAGCTTTCTAAGTCAGGCTTGATTTGTTTTTATATTTTCCCCCTTAAATCATGGCAAAATTCTTAAGTGACATGTTTAACTTCTACTTCTTTTAATATCCCCTATAGAGGCAGGGCTGTGGCAGACACAAAAAATATAATGAATTTTTAACTTTTAAAAAGTATACTCATCTCTGTCTTAACTAGAGAGGAAGGTCAGCTAGAGGTGCTGTGAGATTCAGGAAAAAACAACAACCCTGTCATTAAGTATTTTAAGAAAGGAAAGACAACTAACCATAATTTAGTTTCATTCTAACCAATAAAAAAACATTTAATATAAACATGTTGGATTAAAATGACAAAATATTTATCTCAAGGTTTGACATCACATTTCACTACACATTCAGTTCCAAATTCAAAGGAATCATCAACAATTATTGTATAATGAAACCAGATACCTCAATATCAATAATTAAACTAAAAAATATTAATAAAATCAAGATTGAAATACACACTGCTTGGTGGGGCAGGCTGAAAAAACAAATTCTAACCTAGGGTCAAAGTTAGTTTACAAAATTATTTTGTATACAAACTGAAAAAAGACAAGAGCTTGTCTGACATCCATTACTGAATCTTCAGTACATAGTCAATTGTGTAAGAAGTATTAAAATACTTAACATCTAGGGAAAATGAATTAAATTTTGTTTAATTCATTTGGGGGAAAAAACAAATGTAATCAGAATTGAATTAAATTCAATGAATTAAATTTTGTTTAATTCATTTGGGGGAAAAACAAATATAATCAGAATTTGTTAGTAATCAACAATGATGACATAAATATTTAAATTGTTCATCTCCTTTAACAAGGTTAGTTACCAAAATCACTTTGTTTGACCAAGCCATACTAGGTTTTTAGTGCATAGGCTATAAATAGTGAAACTCTGACCTACAAATGCTATGCAAAAGAATGTGAAAAATCAAACCATTATGAGTTTGAAATAGGCAACAATGTTAAAAATATCTAGTGTTCTTTCATGACTGAAACCCAACTACAATCATGTTTGTAAACATGATGTTCAAACATATTATTTATTAAAAAATATCTAAGCACTCAAGTACCTAGGTTCAAG
Source organism: Crocidura indochinensis (assembly GCA_004027635.1). Taxonomy (NCBI): domain Eukaryota; kingdom Metazoa; phylum Chordata; class Mammalia; order Eulipotyphla; family Soricidae; genus Crocidura; species Crocidura indochinensis. Next base: position 6,797 of record PVKC010049279.1, on the reverse strand, counting down.
TTGGATAATCTCTTAAAAATTACCATATAATTTAAGTCAGTTTACAATCTAACAAATTAAGATTAAGATGTTTCCAGTTGATATGATAAACATTAAAATATGGAAAGGGCCTTCTAATATTTTCTATACTAATTAAACACAATTTTTATGACTCTAAGCAATTTTCTATAATTACTAAATAAAAGAATCCAAAGACTGTGGAGTATGCATGGGAGGTATACATGTAAGAAAATTATTTCTGTATGAATTCAATGTGATTATACAATCTGAGCTCAATTGCTGCAAAGACAGTTGAAGGCCCCTTTTCTCTTTAAGCTGTAAACAAATTGTTTCTTTATGACATGTAATGCAATACCAGACTTTGGGAGATTTCTAATGTTCAAAATTCACAGGAAAAATACTCAAAACTCCTACACTATTTTTAAAGCCAACAATAGAGCAGTCTTTCAGACATAAAGCCAGAAGCCGGTTATAAAACCAGTACTTTTCCACTAGAGTTACTTGCGGGGCAGGGAAGGGGATGTTCGGCTCTGCAAACTAACTGTTAGGGTCTAAAATAAGATCATTGCAAGGAGTTACTACAACACTCACCCTGCCAGCACTGTCATGGCAACAATGAACTAGTTAGGAGAATGCTCTTTTAACATTCAAAGCTAAGCTTGAATCTATTACTCATGGAAAGATACCAAAATTTTGCAGGCAGTTCACTAAAGGAAGTATCTCATTTTAGAATCTCTTACATAAAGATAAGCCTTTTATACAGCAGAGTTTCAGGATCACAGTCCACGACCCCATTGTAATCAGCTAAAATTTATGACAATCACATAATGAAAATAACCATATTGAGCAGTGAAAATTAGGCAGGCTGAAATGCAATTTCAAGAAAGTTCAAGATTTAAATAAGAATTTGATATGCAATCTAAAGAACATCTGAGAATGTGGTTTCCCCTAAAAACTCCAAAGTTTTAAATTTCATACTGAAGGAAAAATAATTTGGAAAGAAAAGCAATATATTTTTATTTCTAGGATCCATGCAATCTAGTATTGTTAATAGTGCAGTATTATGGTGTACTATGAGTAGAGTTTGGGTTTAAAACCTGCTCTTCCTCCCATTAGCTTGCCAGCTATGATATATTGGGCAAAATAATTAATTTTTTCAGTTTTGATTTGTTTTTCCTGGTGCACAAAATGGTGATAATATCTACTGTTGTGAAGACCAAGCAAATCAATAGATAAAAGAGGACAAAGATGTAGGCTCTGCATAAAGCACCTATTCTTGTGTATATATTCTACATAGAAATTAATATACTGCTGCAGATGATTTAATATATCATGCTTCCTTTCAGTGTCAGATCTCATTCTAAAAAGACAGGTGAGATGCTGTCCTTCCCTACTTTTCTTCCAATGCCCCTTCCACCCATCTCATGCTCCTAAGTCATAGAAGATAATGGGTCAGTAGGCATGTGGAAATTAAAGAGATACTTGTTACATACAATCAAGAAAATTTAAGAAAACAAATATGATACAAAAATCTCTTCAAGTCCTGTCCTTACAGGCAATGTAACTTTTGCTTGCTTCTTTATTCTTTATTTTTATTTTATTTTATTTATTTCTTGCTTGTTTTAGGCTTGGGCCACACTTAGCTGTGCTCAGGGACCTTCCTAGTGGGGCTTACAAGACCTTATGTGGTATTAGAAATTGAACCAGGGTCAACCACATACAAGACAAGTGCCTTAACCCCTAGGTTATCTCTTCAATTCCAGTTACTTTGTTCTTAATTCTGTTAGGCAGTGTAGGTTGGCCAATTATCCAGCAAATCTGAAAGAACTGTTTGGGGGCTTTCTGCTCAGTAAGTCAGGTTCTGCCTGGAGGATGCTGAGTAGGACTGTTCTAAAAACACCTCCAGAGACCTCAAAGAGCAGGCAGCCTCTAGTGGATAATAGGCCTCAAGTATTAAATGAGAATCAATCCGAGCAAAGACTGAGATGTTTGCAAACAATCGTGGTATACAAGCCATCATTGCTTGAAGTACCCAGTAAGATATATTGGAAAGTGAAAGATTTAGAGGAAAAATAGGGGAACATCACAGATGAAGAGAAACAGTTCAGTTCCCTGAAAACTTAAATAATTATTTGGTCCCTAGATGTGCTTTAGCCTAAGGGTTAAGGAATCTGTAAATAAGAGGAAAGTTCAGCCCAAAGCCTTGGGGGACAACTTTCTATCACCTTCTCACATCCCCAGCCCACTGTATAGAACAAATACTAACAGTCAGCATACACTAGTCCTTAGAGGGTTCTGGTAATCACTGCACATACATGTAGAAGAGATGTGACTCATCATTGGTCACAGAGTTTGACATAACAAGACTTAAAGACCAGTGTGACAATCTCCAAAGTCTGTGGTCTTTGTGTGTGTGTGTGTGTGTGTGTGTGTGTGTGTGTGTGTGTGTGTGTGTGTTTTGTTTTGTTTTTGGCTTTGGGCCACATCTGGCAGTACTCAGGGGTTACTCCTGGTTCTGTGCTCAGAAATCACCCCTGACAGACTTGGGAGACCATATGGGATGCTAGACATTGAACCCAGGGCAGTCATTGGCAAGGTGAACACTCTGGTCCAAGCCTGGGTCTTTACCATTATCCTCAATACAGCTCAAGCATTGATAGACAGGCCTTGGCCATAAATCATGTGCACCTGACCACTGAGATTACACTGGAGCTGAGATGATTTCAGACAAATCAAAATGATGCTTGATTTCAAAGAGGGGATAAATGCTGTATGTGTGCCAACACTGTTGGGTCAAATCTCTGAATAAACTAGCACTTAACAAGAACAGTAGTTGATACCCACATCAATCAACTAGTATATAATTAATGCTCTGGACCACAGAGATAGTACAGCAAATAGGATACTAGCCTTGTATATATCTAACCTAGGCTCAATCCTTCAATCCCCAGTGCCACATACAGTCCCTGGATCCTGCCAGTAATGATACCTAAATTCAGAGCTGGAAATAATGCCTAAGTGCTGATAGGCGTAGCCCAAAATAAACACAAAAATTTGTCTATCAAGTCAATTAAGGATGTTATTTTTTTTTTGTTTTATTTTGTTTTGGGGCCACATCCAGCGGTGTTTGGGGGTCATTTCTGGTTCTGCGCTCAGAAATCACTCCTGGCAGGCTCGGGGGACCTTATGGGATGCTGGAGATCAAACTCTGGTCGGTCCTGGGTTGGCTGCATCCAAGGCAAACACCCTACCACTGTGCTATCACTCTGGCCCAATTCAGGGCACTAATTACATACAGTTAAAAAGTGTGGGAAATAGGAAAGCCAGTCATATGTAAACGATATACTCTAAACATAAAAATCCTAGAGTAGGTCTTTTGGCCTTTTTGCCAGCATGGAGAGGTATGAGGAAAAGACATGGTTGGACAAGTTAAGACGCAGGGCAAGCTAGAGACAGCATGCGTAAATGGTTGAGATTGACCACACGTGTGGTGGATAGGTCATGAATAAAGTTGATGATTCCTGAAAAAAAAAAATCCTAGAGTAATGCTAGTTTGTATTCTAATACACCATCATCATCATGCTCCTCCTGTCATGCCCACCAACATTTTATCACTATCCTCATAATTTTCTTACTATATGTCTATATCTATATATCTTTCTTATCTACTTTACATATTCATTTAATTCTCAAAACTGTCTAATTGATGGTATTTAATACAGACTCAAAGAACTTATTCATAATTAAATTTATACAGCATGTAGCAGTTTACAAAATGTTTTATCAATAAACTCTCTTCTGGGGCTGGAACAATAGCACTGAGAGAAGGGCATTTGCCTTGCACGTGGTCAACCTGGATTCGATCCCTGGCATCCCATATGGTCCCGAGCCTACCAGGGTGATTTCTGAGTACAGAGCCAGGAGTAACTGGAGCACTGCTGGATGTGGCCCCAAAACAAAACGAAATAAACAGACAAAACTCTCATTTAATTTTATTTCTGGGTCACACCCACATTACTCAGGAACTATGCCTGGCTTGGTGTTCAAGGGTTACTTCTAGTAGTTTTTGAGATACCATGTGGTATATTGGAATTGAACCTAGAGCTCCAATATGTAAAGCATTTGCTCCAGCCCACTGAATCATCTTCTCAGTCCTAATTCATCAGGTTTAATGATAAAATCTCCTAATAAATTTTCAATAAAATGTTATTATTTCTTATACTCCAAATCCCCATCATCAACGAAGCTAAACTAAATGTTGAAATTCATAATATGCCTGTCAATGTATATACTATTTAGATGACAAAGTACATACACTTTAATTTACTGATGTGTAATTAATATCAATCATTTTGGGGATTCTTCTTTTGTGATAAACCCTGTCTTCCATTTTAAACCACTTTATACTTTTGAGACACTACTCTTAAATATCTTGCAATACCGTTGAACAGATCATTACACCATATTTTGCAAGGCTTGGTCTTTATCACATGATTGGAAGAATTTCTTGCTGTGTTTAGGCTATGAATAGCATTTGAAAAATTACTCAGCTATAATTATAGACAGCTAACACCTGCCAACTTGTTAGCAAATGAAATCATGTAAAATTTAAAGATGTGCAATGCTTGTCAAATACTGAGGTATCAAAACAGAATATGCTCATTTTTAGTAGCGTAAACTAAAAATTCTAATTATACTTTACTAAAAATTCTAATTACACATAGAATTTATTAATTATCTTAACTAATTTTAAGGCAATATTTTTATTTATGTTATTTTTAATTAAAACTAAATATATTTTTTCAGTGAATATGTGTACCAGTAAATGAATATGTATATATCTAAGAGTTGATTTAGGTAAAAATAATTCACAAAACAAACTCTATTTTATTTTCTTTTAGTAACATTTTAAAGCTTTGGAACTTTTAGGGTGATTTTATAATATAAGTTATAACTAAGAATACTGTTGAATATCCCTGTGAATTTCTTTCTTTTTCCTGAAAAGTCAGAACAAAGGAAGAAGATAGGATTTATATATTTCAAAGAGGATACTGAGAATAGACGATGCAGATACAAAGGTTCATTTTAAGTCAGTGAACATAAAAAATGATAGACACATTACTTAATCTTTCAAATAAAAAGATTTGCATGACATTTCTTCAGATTTCTATATAAATGAAGTTGAATAACCTGGGAGTAAGACTTTCTCTGAGATCAAAAGCAAAATAAGTGGCCAAAGAAGGGAATGAAAGGAGCATTCAAAAGAGAAACAAGAAGGATTTCTGAAGGAGAGGGATTGACTTCTGAGTGTTTCAATAAAATAAGAAGGCCACAACACAGTGGATATAAAGAAGTTTAGTGTAAATACTGAAAGAGGATGTTCATATTTGGCTTTGATGCCTAAGAGCAGTGAATGTTGAGATTCACTGCTATAAATGTTTACTTTTGACTAGACAGGCAATAAAAAGAAATCAAAATAAAACTATCATCTTAATGAGTCAATCTGGTTCTAGAATGTCTTAAATGTTATATTTTATATATCATTATAAATTTATAAATAAAGTCTATCAATTTCATCATTATAAATTTATAAAATTAAATTTTTATTTATGAATAATTTCATCATTATAAATTGTTAAATAAAATTCTAATCTAGTAGAATCTAAATTTTAACTAAACCACAGAAATATGAGGTAGATATCAGATCAGTATTAAAGGCAGTCTCTGACAAGAACTGACTGCTTTCCATTTTACTTCTTCCTCATCAACAGAAACTGTCATGACAGAAACGAGTGATAGATCTGACTCCTACAGGTTGAGTGCCACAAATTTAAACCTAAGTTCCTTGTCAATGATTGGCTTAGAAAAGGAAATGCCAGGGGGCCGGGCGGTGGCGCTAAAGTAAGGTGCCTGCCTTGCCTTGTGCTAACCTAGGTCGGACCGCGGTTTGATCCCCCGGTCCCCCATATGGTCCCCCGTGCCTGCCAGGAGCGACTTCTGAGCGAATAGCCAGGAGTAACCCCTGAGCGTCACTGGGTGTGACTCAAAAACCAAAAAAAAAAAAAAAAGAAAAGGAAATGCCATCCAATCAGTCAATGAAACTGAGGGGCTGGAGAGATAGCACAATGGGTAGGGTGTTTGCCTTGCACAAGGATTGAACAGGTTATCGAATATAGAGTCTCCAGAATGCCAGGAGTGATCAAGTTCAGAGGCCAAGAGTAAGCCTTGAGCACATCCCCATGTGGCTCACCTTCCTCCCCTCAAAGAAACCAAAAACCAAAAACAACAAATTGAAACTGAGGGGAAATGTATTGAAGCAATGTTTATCTTCCTAAATTAAGTAGAGGAAAGTTTAAGAACTTTCCTGCAAGAAAATTATGGAACTGGTGGGGTATTATTGTAAGCATGAGTGGAAATAATACTGTTAAAAACAGGACAAAAAGATATAAAGCAAAAAGATAATGATGTCCAGCTTGAAAATACCTCACCTCCAGATTTATGAAAAAGAACAAATCTTGTATTGTTAAATTCAAATACTCTATATCACCCAAATGGATAAACTGGATACTTAAAGTGCAATTCTAACAAACTATAAATGAATACCAAACCAATTTTAAGTTTCATTTCTCACTTCACTAAAATATGACTTCTCTACTCCACTGAAACAAGACAAATTCTTCATACTTTATATACTTGAATAATTTTTACTTTACTTGACATACTTTAGTATTACTTTCCAGCAGTATGTTAGCAAACTTATGAGAAACTGCAAGTTTTCCCCCCCACCCTTTTTTTTT
>PVKC010049278.1:0-10668 GCA_004027635.1 Crocidura indochinensis | reverse complement strand
CCCCAAATTTAATGCTTTATACACAGCCATAAATAAATAATTCATTTACTTTGGGGGTCTGAGAGATAGTACTAGGTTTAAGGCACTTGCCATGCATTCAGTCAACCTGGGTTGACTCCCAACATCACATGGTTCCTAAGCCTCTCACTAGGAGTACTCAGAGAATACAACTTGGTGTGGCCCAAAAACAACAAAAAGTCAAGATTTATTTTAGCTGAATGTATTCAATTGTTGATTATCCTGTCTACCATTAAAACAACTGCAGTGGAACCACCCCGTCTGAAAGAACAAACTTGATTACTTGGCAACAGAGGCTCTGCTGCAGTCATGAACCATCCCACCTGCAAGAATTCCTGAGGTGGACCCAGAGAGATGGCACAGCAGTGTTTGCCTTGCAAACAGCCGATCCAGGACCAAAGGTGGTTGGTTCGAATCCCAGTGTCCCATATGGTCTCCCGTGCCTGTCAGGAGCTATTTCTGAGCAGACAGCCAAGAGTAACCCCTGAGCACCACCGGGTGTGGCCCGAAAACCAAAAAAAAGAAGAAAAAAAAGAATTCCTGAGGTGAGTTACCCTGCCCATGAAGGGTGGAGCCAGAGGAGCCCTGCCATTCAGCTTTACTTCACAGCTATGCACATCTCCTAGATAATGAACCCAGTACAACATGTAGAAAACACCACACTACAAGTGTCACAATGGGGAAACAATGCAAGTCTCCAACATACACAGGGTGAAGATGGCAGCCCTGATGATCCAAAAAGTGCTGACCACTTATTTAGCTTCTCAAATAAAACTCAAAGAAAGCGTCCAACAAGCTAAATGGACCACAAATTAAGGGGATATGAAAATAGAAATGAGCAAGTTCCAAACTGAAATGATAGGACTTAAAAAATTGGTAGGCAATGAAAACCTCACTGGAAAGCTTCTCCAAAAGAATAACAGCAGCTGAGGACAGAATCAGTGGGCTAGAAGATGAGATGCATAACTCAATACAATAGAAGAGAGTAGAAAAGATGATCAGACAATGGAAAAAAATCCTCAACGAATGTGAACAGATGGAAATACAGATGGAAAAAACAGAAACAACATAAGAATCATTGGAGTTCCAGAGACCCAGGAAGAAAACCCTCAGGAAGAATGAACAGTCAAGGACATCATTGCAGAGAAACTCCCAGAGCTAGACTGTTTGCAATCAAATCCTGCATGCCCAGAATACCAGTAAAAATGGACCCAAAATAAGCACCCCAAGATACATCCTAAGCACAATGACAAATCTCACAGATAGGAATAGAATACTTAAAGCAGAAAAATCAAAAAGGGAAATTACATTCAAAGGAACATCCTTAAGATTTACAGCAGACCTGTCATAAGAAACCCTCAAACCCAAAGGCAGTGGTAGGATGTAGTGAAAAAACTCAATGAAATGAATGCTTCACTTTCAGTGGTCCTCAAACTACGGCCCGCGGGTCACATATTGTATTTGTTCCCGTTTTGTTTCTTCATATCAAAATAAGATGTATGCAGTGTGCATAGGAATTTGTTTGTAATTTTTGTTTTTACTATAGTCTGGCCCTCCAATGGTCTGAGGGACAGTGAACTGGGCCCCTGTTTAAAAAGTTTGAGGACCTCTGGCTTAGAGTACTGCACCCAGCAGTATATATAGGTTTGAAGGAAGCATCATAGCTTCATGGACAAACAAAAACTCAGACACTTTACAGATTCAAAACCAGCCTTAAGAGAAATGCTGAGGGCTGGAGAGGTGAAGGTAGAGGTAAAGTGTCTGTCTTGCAAGCACTAGCCTAGGTCAGAACGCAGTTCGATCCCCCGGTATCCCATATAGTCCAACCCAGTCAGGAGTGATTTCTGAGTGCCTAGTCAGGAGTAAACCCCGAGCGTCAATGGGTATGGCCCAATAAAACAAACAAAAAAGAAAAACTGAAATATCTACTTTAAGAGAAGACAGATCAAGAGACACACCAAAGTCCTACATAAAGATTACACGAAACCCATGACAATTATCTCTCTCAATGCCAATGGACTAAATGCACCAGTTAAAAGGCACAGAATGGCAAAATGGATCTAAAAGCTAAATTCAACGTTCTGCTGCCTACAAGAAACACATTTGAATAGTCAGAAGAAACAGACTAAAAACCAAAGGTTGGAGGAAAATCATCCAAGTAAACAACTTCCTTAAAAGAGCTGGAGTGCATCAAGAAGATAATTCACTATGATCAAGTAAGCTTCATCCCAGGAACGCAAGGATGGTTTAACATCATAAATCTATCAACATAATACACAATGTCAACAACAAGAAAAATAAAGGTCACATGATCATATCAATAGAGCAAAGAAAGCATTTGATAAGTCCAACACCCAATCTTGATAAAAACTCTCATCAAGATGAGAATGAAAGGAACTTTTCTCAATATAGTTAAGGCCATCTACCATAAACCAATGGCATATATTATCCTCAATGAAGAAAAACTAAAAGTTTTTCCTCTGAATTCTGGTATAAGACAAGGCTGTCCTCTCTCACCACTCCTATTCAACATAATACTGAAAGTACTTGCTATAGAGATTAGGCAAAAAAAAAAAAAAGATATCAAGGGAATCCCGATAGTAAAGGAAGAAGTCAAGCTCTCACTCTTTGCAGATGACATGATACTATATTTAGAAAACACTAAAGATTCTACCAAGAATATACAAACTTATTTTTTTTTCTTTTGGTTTTTGGATCTCACCCGGCAGTGCGCAGGGGGTTACTCCTGGCTCCATGCTCAGAAATTGCTCCTGGCAGGCACGGGGGACCATATGGGGCACCGGGATTCAAACCGATGACCTTTTGCATGAAAGGCAAATGCCTTACCTCCATGCTATCTCCCGGGCTCCCAACTCTACCAAGAATCTAGAAACAATAGATTCATATAGCAATGTGGCAGGCTACAAAATTAACACATAAAAATCAAAGGCCATTTTATACACCAATAATTATAGGAAAGAAATGGACATTAAGAAAACAACCCTATTCACTTTAGCGTCACACAAACTCAAATATCTTGGAGTCAACTTGACCAAAGACATGAAGGACCTATACAAAGAAAACTATAAAACCCTGCTTCAAGAAATAAGAGAGAACATGTGGAAATGGAAACACATACCCTGATAATGGATTGGTAGAATTAACATCATTAAAATGGCAATACTCTCCAAAGCATTGTACAGATTTAATGTGATCCCTCTAAAGATTGACCCAAGACATTGTTCAAAGAAGTGGATCAAACACTTGTGAAATTCATTTGGAACAATAAACACCCAAGAATAGCTAAAACAATCATTTGGAAAAGGAATATGGGAGGCATTACTTTTCCCAACTTTAAACTGTATTACACAGCAATAGTTATCAAAACAGCATGGTATTGAAACCAAGACAGACCCTCAGATCAGTGGAATAGGCTTGTGCACTCAGAGAATGTTCCCCAGACATACAATCATTTGATTTTTTATAATGTAGCAAGAAATTCAAATGGAGCAAGGAAAGCCTCTTCAATAAGTGGTGTTGGCACAACTGGTTAGCCACTTGCAAAATAGCAAACTCAGACCCCCAGCTAACATGGTAAAATCCAAATGGATTAAAGACCTTGCTATCAGACCTGAAACTATAAGATATATAGAACAACATATAAGTAAAACACTCCATGGCATTGGGACTAAAGACATCGTCAAGGAGGATACAAGAGCCACGCACTGAATGGGAGAAACTATTCACCCAATTCCCATCAGATAAGGGGCTAATATCCAAATTATACAAGGCATTGACAGAACTTTACAAGAAAAAAAATCTAATCCCATAAAAAACAATAGGGAAAAGAAATGAACAGACACTTTGTCAAAGAAGAAATACAAACGGCCAAAAGACACATGAAAAAATGCTCCTCATCATTAATCATCAGAGAGATGCAAATCAAAACAACAATGAATTATCACCTCACAACACAGAGATTGGCATATATCTGAAAGAACAAGAGCAATCCGTGCTGGAGGGGATATGGAGAGAATGGAACTCTCATTCACTGCTGGTGGGAATGTCGTCTAGTTCAGCTTTTATGGAAAACAATATGGAGATTCCTAAAAAAAAAAAAAAAAAAAAAAAAAAAAAAAAAAAAAAAACACTGGAAATTGAACTCCCATACAATCCAGCTATACCAATCCTAGGGATATACCCTAGGAACACAAAAATACAATAAAAAATCCCTTCCTCACACCTATATTCATTGCAGTGCTATTCACAATAACCAGACTCTGGAAACAACTAAGATGCCCTTCAACAGATGAATAGCTAAAGAAACTGTGGTACATATACATGTGAATATTATGCAGCTGTCAGGAGAAATGAAGTCATGAAATTTTCCTATACATGGATGTACATGGAATCTATTATGCTGAGTGAAATAAGCCAGAGGGGGAGAGAGAGACGCAGAACAGTCTCACTCATTTGTGGTTTTTGTTTTTTGTTTTTGGTTTTGGTTTTGGGGCCACACCCGGCGATGCTCAGGGGTTACTTCTGGCTGTCTGCTCAGAAATAGCTTCTGGCAGGCACAGGGGACCATATGGGACACCGGGATTTGAATCAACCACCTTTGGTCCTGGATTGGCTGCTTGCAAGCAAACGCCGCTGTGGTATCTCTCCAGGTCCTCATTTATGGATTTTAAGAAAAATAAAAGACATTTGCAATAATTCTCAGAGACAAAAGAGAGGAGGGCTGGAAGGTCCAGCTCACTACATGAAGCTCACCACAAAGTGATGAGTGCAGCTAGAGAAATAACTACAGTGAGAACTATCATAACAAAGTGAATGAATAGGGAAGTAGAAAGCCTATCTAGAGTACAGGAGGATAGAGAGGAGGAAGATTCTGGACATTGGTGATGGGAATGTTGTACTGGTGAAGGGGTGTTCTTTACATGACTGAAACCCAACTACAATCATATTTTAATCAAGGTGTTTAAATAAAGATATTAATAAAATTAAATAAAAAAAACAAGTGTGGAGGCCAGAGCGGTAGCTCATGTTGTAGAGTGTTTGCCTTGCACATACTGACCTAAGAAGAGCTACAGTTCGATCCCCAGGCATCCCATATGGTCGCCCATGCCAGGAGTGATTTCTGAGTGGATAGGCAGGATCACAGGATGTGTCCCAAAAACCAAAAAAAAAAAAAAAAAAAAGCTGGAGTGGCCATAGTAATATCAAATAACAAAAACTTTAGACTTAGAAAAGTGGGGGCCTGAGAGATAGTACAGCGGTAGGGCATTTGCCTTGTATGCAGAAAGACTGTGGTTCAAATCCCCCTAGTTTACTGAGGGCGATTTCTGAGTGTAGAGTCAGGAGTAGCCTGAGCGCCTCCGGGTGTGACCCAAAAACCAAACTAAATAAATAAATAAAGTAGACTTAGAAAAATTATAAGGGATAAAAATGGACATTCTGTGATAATCAAGGGATATGTACAACAGGAAGAAATCACACTCTTAAACATTTATCACCCAGTGAAGAACCAGCAAAATATTTAATACAAATGCTGACAAATCTAAAAAAAAGACATCAATAGCTAAACAATAACAGTGGGAGGCCTCAACACTGCTTTGTCTCCCCTTGGTAGGTCAACCAGGCTGAAACCCAACAAAAATATACTAGCTCTGAAAGGAGAAATGGAAGAAAATGGTAAATAGTAACATCTACCCATAGAATATTGGATATACATTCTTTTCCAATGCACATGAGTCATCCTCCAGGACAGACTATATGCTGGCCCATAAAACATACCTCAATATAATCAAGAGCATAGAAACTATACAGACTACCTTCTCAGATCACAATGCACTGAAATTAGAAGTGAACTCAAAAGGACACAGAAGAAAAATTTTAATACCTGGAAATTAAACAGCTCACTAAACAACCAGTGAGTCAGAGATGAGATAAAAAAAAATCAAAAGATTTCTCAAAACAAATGCGAATGAGGACACAAATTATCAAAATTTGTAAGGCACAGCAAAAGTGGTACAAACAAGAAAATGTATAGCTTTGCAAACACACAAAAGGAAGAAGGGGTCTACTTAAATAACTTAATGACATATCTTATAAAATTAGAAAGTGATCAACTAAATTAACCAAAGATAGGTAGGCAGAAGAAAAGAACAAAGCTTAGAGCAGAAATCAATGAAGTGGAAATGCAAAAAACAATACGAAAGTTCAGTGAAAGCAAAAAAGTCGGTTCTTTGGAATAAATCAACAAGATCAAAAACCACTAGCAAAACTTTCAAAAAAAAAAGGGGGGGGGAGAAAAACTTAAGATAGAAAATGAAAAGGGGGGGATCACTACAGATACAACAGAGATTCAAAGGGTAATCAGAGGCTACTTTGAGAAACTGTATCACAAAAGAACCTGGAAGAAATGGATAAAGCCTTGAACTCTTATAATCTCCCACGGCTGAACTAGGATGTTGTAGTATATCTAAACAGACTCATTACTATTGAGGAAATTAAAATGGGAATCAAAAGTCTTCCCAAAAACAAAAGCCCACGCCCTGATAGATTCACTAACAAATTCAAACCTCTCAAGAGGACCTACTACCAATCCTTTTCAGGCTCTTCCAGGAATTTGAAGAAACAGAAACACTCCAAATAGTTTTTATGAAGCTAATATCACCCTGATACCAAAACGAGACATATGCTGAAAAAAAAGGAAGAGAAAAAAGAAAACTACAAACCAATATTCCTTACGAACACAGATGCAAAGTTCCTCAACAAAATTCTAGCAAACAGGATCCAACACCTCATCAAGAAGTTCATACATCACGACCAAGTAGGCTTCATTCCAAGGATGCAAGGATGATTTAACATATGTAAATCAACCAACATAATATACCATAGCAACAAAAGAAAAAATAAAAACCATATGACATATTAATAGATACAGAAAAAGCATTTTATACGGTCCAACACCCATTTATGATAAAAACTCTCAACAAGATTCAAATGAAAGAAATTTTTCTCAATATAGTCAGGCCATCTACCACAAGCCAATGGCAATATTATTCTCAATGGGGATAAACTAAAAGTCTTTCCTCTGAAATCTGGTATAAGACAAGCTGCCCTCTCTCATCACTCCTATTAAACATAGTACTGGAAGTACTTGCCCTAGCAATTAAGCAAAATAAAAAAAAAGATATCAAGGGCATCTAGATATAAAAGGAATAAGTCAATCTCTCACTACTTGCAAAAGACATATTTAGAACACCGTAGAGACTCTACCAAAGTTTCTAGAAACAATAGATTCACATAGCAAAGTGGCAGACTACTAAATTAACATGCAAAAATCAATGGCCTCTTTATATACCAATAATGATAAAGAATAGACATTAAAAAAAATCCCATTCACATTAGTGCCACACAAACTCAAATACCTTGGAGTCAATTTAGCTAAAGAGGTGAAGGACCTATACAAATGAACTACAAAATCCTGATTCAAGAAATAAGAGGACAAAAGGAAATGGAGACATACCTTGTTCATGGACTGGGAGTATTAACATCATTAAAATGGATATATTCCCCAAATCACTGTACAGATTAAATGGGATTCCCATAAGAATACCCATGACATACTTCAAAGAAGTGGATCAAACACTCCTGAAACTCATTTGGAACAATAAATACCCATGAATAGCTAAAGCAATCCTAAAAAATAAAAAAAGAAGATGGGAGGCATCACTTTATCCAACTTTAGTTTATATTTTTTTGATCATAATACATTTGTTTCAGGAAGAACATAGGCAAAGTTACTAAAAAAAATAGAAAGACTAACAAGATGGAAGAGAAAGAAAGGGTTCAGTAGCAAGTATATTTTTGAAAATCATGGAATAACTAATTAACTCATTAAAGGTCCAGCAGAAGGTTTAATAAGCTTTTCTTCTTCTCTTTTTTTTTAAGGATAAAAGTTAAAGAAGTACAGTAAAAACGGTATTAGAGTGGCAACTGTTGCTTGCATATGACCACACTTTATCCAACTTTAAATTGTACTAAAAAGCAAAAGTCATTACAACAGCATGGTATTGGAATAAAGACAGACACTCAGATCAGTAGAATAGACTTTAGTATTCAGAGAATGCCCCCAGACATGCATTCAATTAATCTTTGATAAAGGGGCAAGAAATGCAAAATGGAGCAAGGAAAACCTCTTCAACAAGTGGTGCTGGGACAACTGATCAGCGACATGCAAAAAAGTGAACTCGGATCTCCATCTAACACCATGCACGAAGGCCAAATCCAAATGAATTAAAGACCTTGATATCAAACCAAGAACCATAAGGTGTATAGAAAAACACATTAGGTTCTTCTACACTCCATGACACTGAGACTACAGGCATCTTCAAAGAGGAAACACCATTGTCCAAAAAAAGTAGAAGCAGAGATAAACAGATGGGACTATATTAAGCTGAGAAGCTTCTGCCCCTCAAAGGAAACAGTTAATAGGATACAAAGGCACCCAGAGAATGGGAGAAACTATTTACCCAATACCCATTATATAAGGGGCTAACATCTAAGATATACAAGTTAGTGACAGAACTTAACAACAACAAAAATCTAATCCCATCAAAAAATAGGGAGAAGAAATGAACAGACACTTTGTCAAAGAAAAAATACAAATGGGGGGCCAGGCGGTGGCGCTAGAGGTAAGGTGCCTGCCTTGCCTGCGCTAACCTAGGACGGACCGCGGTTTGATCCCCCGGTTCCCCATATGGTCCCCTGTGCCTGCCAGGAGCGACTTCTAAATGCATAGCCAGGAGTAACCCCTGAGCATCACCTGGTGTGGCCCCAAAAAACAAAAACAAAAACAAAACAAAAAAACAAAAAACAAAACAAAAAAAAGAAGAAATACAAATGGCCAAAAGGTACATGAAAAAAATGCTCCCCATCACTAATCATCAGGTAGATGCAAATCAAAACATCATGAGGTACCATCTCATACCACAGAGACTGGCACACATCACAAAGAGCAGAAATATTCGGTGCTGGCGGGGATGTGGAGAGAGAGGAACTCTCATTCACTGCTGGTGGGAATGCCATCTAGACCAGCCTTTCTGGAAAACAATATGAAGATTCCTCAAAGAACTGGAAATTGAGCTCCCATATGATCCAGCTATATCACTTCTAGGTATATATTCTAAGAACACAAAAACAATACATGTCTATGTTCACTGCAGCTCTATTTATAATAGCCAGAATCTGGAAACAACCCAGATGCCCAACAACAGATGTGTGGCTAAAGAAACTGTGGTACATATACACAATGGAATACTATGCATTCATCAGAAAAATGAAGTTATGAAATTTTCCTATACATGGATGGACATGGAAACTATTAGGTTGAGTGAAATGAATCAGAGGACGAGAGATAGACACAAAATAGTCTCATTCTCATCTGTGGGATTTAAGAAAAACAAAAGATAGTATGGTAATAATACCCAGAGATAATAGAGATGAGGATTGAAAGGACCAGCCCATGATATGAAGCTTACCACAAAGATTGGTAACAGCACTTAGAAAAATAACTACACCAACAACTATCAACATAATGGTAGTGAGCGAGAAAAATAGAATGTCTGTCTTGAAGACAGGCAGGGGGACAGGTAGGAGGAGAGAGATGGGAAGGGCATTGGTGGTGGGAAGGTTGCACTGGTGAAGGATGTTGTAATTTTTTATGTCTGAAATTGAACTACAAATGTTTGTAATCATGGTCCTTAAATTAATATTTTAATTAAAAAATAAAATAACATCACCACAAAAAAAAAAGCAAACAAAATCTGGATTCATGTGAAAATACACATAGTCTGGCAATTTCCTATAAAGTTAAACACAAACTACCCTAGGACTCAGCAAGCATACTCCTAGGTATTTCCTATGAGGTAATAGGTATAATTATAACTAGGCATTTATTCATATTTTTTCACTTAATATCCAAATAATCTGAAAACTACTGATTTATACACAATAATATAGTTGAATTTTGTTTGTTTTGTTTTTGGTCACACAAGACTGTACCAGGTCTTATTCCTGGTTCTGTGTCCAAAGTCACTCCTGCAATGTTTGTGGGACCATATGCAGTGTTAGGAATACTTAACTAACACCTAATTCAGTCTCTCCATGTAAGGCAAATGCCTTACGAGCTGTACTGTCCTCATTGCCCCAATAGAGCTGAGTTTTAACTGTGCCTTTTTAACTGCCAAACCATTTATGATTTCACTCATATAACATTCTGGAAAAGGCAAATTTATAGGTATAGAAAAATAGAATGGTGGGAGTGTTACACTGGGGAAGGGGGGTGTTCTTTTTATGATTAAAACTCAATTACAATTATGTCTGTAATCACAGTGTTTAAATAAAGATATTATTAAAAATAAATAAGTAAATAGATAAAAAGAAAATACAATAGTGCAGTAGGAGGTTTCTGACTACAGGGGGATGCAGAAGGGAGCTTTAGATGGGTATCAGAATGGTCCTACATATCACATGGTCCTTCCATATATTTCAAAGCTAAGAACTGCCAGTGTAAACTTTAATGTAAAAATGGGGGGTAGGGGGCCAAGGTGGCACTAGAGGTAAGGTGTCTGCCTTGCAAGC
>PVKC010049277.1:0-10747 GCA_004027635.1 Crocidura indochinensis | reverse complement strand
GGAAGGAAGGAAGGAAGGAAGGAAAGATAGGAGGGAGGGAGGGAAGAAGAACTCAATCCAATCTATCCAATCAAGAGATTTTTGAAATTAAGAGCACTATTCAGTTATATATTAGAACAAAATTATGTCAAAAGGCAAATTTTCCAATAATTATTTATTGTTCTGGATGCTTATAAGCTACAAGAAAATTAAAAGCTTCAGCTAAATAGAGAAATGTAGATTCCTATGTTAATAGGATTAACAAAAACAGTATGATCAACATTGTTTTGGGTGATATCATGGTTCTTAATGCCATGGATCATAAGAACTAAGTCTAAGTCCACTAACTCTATATATTTAGTAAAGAAATGTAGTAGTTCAAAGGATAAAGTTTTAGTCATGCATTATTTATAAAAGCAAAGAAAAAGCCCAGCTCCCTGTAAGGACTTGTCTGTAACTGACAATGTAAGCAACAGAAAGAATACTAAGAGAATTCGCTGCTTATACCAGATGGGCTTTAGTCTGAAAGTGAGTAAAGGGAAAAATCTTTAATTAGTAGCTCATCAGTTATTATCTTCACTCTGTCAGTAAATGCTGAAGAACAAGTATGACATAAATTTCAATTATACAATTTGATCAAAATAAAAATAAACTTGACCAAATGTCAGATTGAAAGATGGAAATTTCGGGGCTGGAGATGTGGCGCTAGAGGTAAGGTGTCTGCCTTGCTAGTGCTAGCCAAGGAAAGACCGTGCTTCGATTTCCCGGCGTCCCATATGGTCCCCCCAAGCCAGGGGCAATTTCTGAGCGCTTAGCCAGGAGTAACACCTGAGCATCAAACGACTGTGCCCCCCCAAAAAAAAACACAAAGAAAGAAAGGAAGGAAGGAAGGAAGGAAGGAAGGAAGGAAGGAAGGAAGGAAGGAAGGAAGGAAGGA
Source organism: Crocidura indochinensis (assembly GCA_004027635.1). Lineage (NCBI taxonomy): Eukaryota > Metazoa > Chordata > Mammalia > Eulipotyphla > Soricidae > Crocidura > Crocidura indochinensis. The sequence goes on along the minus strand of PVKC010049277.1, from coordinate 9,831 downwards.
AGGAAGGAAGGAAGGAAGGAAGGAAGGAAGGAAGGAAGAAAGAAAGATGGATATTTCATACTCTCTCAATACTGCTCTTTCACCCATTTACTCATGGCAATGTGTGACTCCACTTTTCAAAATTAGACTACTCAATAATTAGGTCAATGCTAGATATTAAATTTAATATTTATAGGTAAAGTAAAGAATTCAATAATGAGTAGACAAGATGTTCATTAATGTTAATTATTGACCTTTTAATGCCTAAAAAGAAAAAGAAAAAAAACCTTAAGATTTAACTTTAAACCACAAGAGTTAAGATTAAAGTACTTGGGTTGAATAAAACATACTTCTGCATATACTACTCTGATCTTGACAAATATTTCACAAATGGGAGTCTTCTGTTTTCAACATTTGGTTCTCATAAGGAAAAAAAATCTTAAATTCACCCCGAACTATATATCTTAGTAGTGATAGTCCATAGAAAGAGATGTCTATGTGGCCCCTCTAGGTTCTATCACTAACAGAAAAATTGCTCTTTAATCTCTACATTAGCTATGCCTTCACACTTTTGTAATATTATATTGTCTTCATCTGCCAACTAGGGAGAATAAAAACAACTTTCTCACTGGGAAGAAAAGGTAAATAAAATAAAATAAATGATCTATAGAATTAAACAATAAAAATAAAGATGAATAAGTATGTTATCTATATAAATTAGTTATAACAAGTATTACTAAAAAATTCTAGATACTGTTTGATATTTATACTCTTAAATATTATATTGGGACTAGAGAAAAATTTAGTGATTGTAGTATTTGCTTTGAATGTGGCCAATCACAATTCACTTTTTGCACCAATCTGCCCAAGAGTAGCTCCAGAGAATAGAGTTGGAAGCTGGCACCAAGCTTCATAGAGATGACCCCCAAATCTCAAAAATACATTTATTATAATAAAATATTACTCAGAAGCTATGTCACACATATACCCCCCATAGTGTGTGTGAATGATTTGCTTATTCTAAGTTGGAAGTCTAACTTTAGTTTTAAGTAGAGGACAGTTGCCATGTTACTCAAGGGTTCTTCACTTCTTCTCATTTCTTTTTTTTTTTGGGGGGGTTGGTCACACCCAGCAGTGCTCAGGGGTTACTCCTGGCTCCACACTCAGAAACCATTCCTAGCAGGCATAGGGGGCCATATGGAATGCTGGAATTTGAACCAATGACCTTCTGCATGAAAGGCAAGCGCCTTACCTCATGCTATCTCTCCAGTCCCCATTCAGTACTTTTCTTATAAAGAAAAATAAGATGTTATTGCCAGCTATCTTAATCTTCTTTATTCTTCAAACTCTATCTCCCAGAGAATGATAGTCTTTCTGTGTGGTGAATACAGGTAGGGGTGGGGGAGGAGGGGGTATTGGTGGTGGGAATGTTTCACTGGTCAAGGAGGGGTATTCTGTTTATGACTGAAACCCAACTATAAACATATGTAATCATGATGCTTAAATAAAAATTTAAAATAAATAAAGAAAAGAAAATAATAAAAGAAATATACTTCACTAATAGATTTGGTGGAAGATTATGACATTGAGGTGCTGAGGTTGTTATGGTAATAGATATTTTGAAGAATTATAAAATTGCAGCCTGAAACAGGCTCCTTTTTTTAAAAAAATATTTAGCACCCTTGTTCACAAGGTTGTTCATAATACAGTTGTTTCAGGAATTCATTATTCCAACAAACGTCACCACCAGTGTGACATTCTCTCCAATATTGTCCACACTTTCCTGCCCAACCCGCAAGTCTGCCCCCGTGGCATGCACAAACAATTTATTTTATATTTCTTGTTATAACAAAATGGAAAGTGCAATTATTGAAAAATAGTTCAGTAAAAGAAAATGTGTGAAAATCGTTATATCTCACAGTGGGGCTATTAAAGTCATTGTCTGAGTTTAAAAAAAAAACATATTTCAATAGTTAATAAAGTGAGTCTTTTTTTCCTTCAGGGGAGAGTGTTGGGCTATACCCATCAGAACTCAGAATTACGCCTAGCTGTGCACTCAGGAATCACGCCTAAAATACTTAGGAGACCACATGGAAAGCTGAGAATCCAACAAGGGATAGTCAGGTACAAGGCAAGCCCTGTAGCTACCATATTATCTCTCTGGTCCATGAAAAGGGACTGTTAAAATAAATTCAATGCCATAAATCAACCTTTTTTGCAGTATGGATGTAATTAAGAAAACACACTTGTTTCTTCAGCATTCAATTAATTATTTTGACTTGATAATTTTCTAAAGAGTACGTGTTTTCTACTTAGTAATACTTTTCGCTTGTTCAGCATTAAATAAGTCACAAATTAATCTTGTGTGTATTTTTGTTTGAGGCCTCCCCTGGCAATGTTCAAGCCTTACTTCTAGCTCTGCACTCAGAGATAATTTTGGCAGGGTTTGGAGGGACACATGGGTTACTAGGAATCAATCTATGTTGGCCCTGTGAAAGGCAAGTGTACTACATGTTGTAATACCATTCCCTTTTTGAAATATCACCCCACAATTTAATCTTTTATCTAGAGATTCCCCTACAGTCCTCAGTACATAACTTTCAACAAAGCACCAAAGAAATCATTGATATACTCACCATTTTGTAGGGCATTTGTTGTTATTAAGGTAGAGCATATCCATAAGATACTTTTTATATTCATCAACATCTTGTCCTAGAAATGAAAAAGGCAAAGTAAACAATAAGCATTCAAATTGGTATGTAGAGTCAGTCATAAATTCCATGCTACTTGTGCATTGTATATACAAGAAAAACAAGAACACGAAGTACTAGAAGTAGCAATCCATAAAAATGGGTGGAAACTTACAAAAGTAGTTGTCCCAAAAATTTACTCTTCTATGTAGTAATTGCCAAAATAATTACAAAGTCTAAGACATATTACACTGTCCTACCAAAACTGAATAGGCTTGAGAATAATAAAGACCACAATCTAAGTAGGCACTGGCTAAGTGCCAGCACAAAGAGAGAGAACTGACCACAAAGCCTACATAAGAACAGGAAGCTTGGTTATGAATGAAGCAAAAAAAGATGTGGAGCAACAAAGATAGTGAAGGGGATCTGCATGGAATGTGGAGTAGGGAGGTCACAAAACAGGGAATAATGAACAAAGCAAAGAATAAAGATCTTAGCAAACTTATAAAAGCACAGCATCAAATTAATTTTCAGGAACTTATTAGGTGTAACTATATATCTATATGTAAATATAGATAATCCTACATTGAAAACTCTGTCCTGACTTTGCCTATAATATATTGTATGATTCTGATTAAGGCAGTACAAAGTAGTTCTCAGAATGCTATCTTCCAGCTAGAATTTCTTTGAAGGATGAGGAAAATAAGTAATAGTGTTGAGAATCATCTACAAATCAAAGAACCAACCCAGACCAATATGCAGATCATCTTTGCAGATGATCCCTTCCCAGCTACATTTAGTATTATTCTATGGCACTCATGTTTGATTGACTACCTGAGTGCCATTCTTCTATATTTTTCTGACAAAACTTTAACTCCATTTCTATTCTCTTTCTTCATACAAATTATATATACATATCTGTGTATGTACATATGTGTGTTTAAGCAGCTTATCTCAACCATTTTTCCCAATAGTGCCCCCTTCCAAACTTGCTTCCTTCTCTTGTTCCTTTTTCCTATCTCTGAGGCACCTAATTTTGTGCCATTTGTGTGATTTTTTGGGGGGGTCACACCCGGCAACACTCAGGGTTACTCCTGGCTCTATGCTCAGAAATCGCTCCCTGCAGACTTGGGGGACCATATGGGATGCCGGGATTCGAACCACCATCCTTCTGCATGCAAGGCAAATATCCTACCTCCATGCTATCTCTCTGGCCCCATTTGTGTGACTTTTCACCTGTGGCCCCTTAGAGTATCTGGGGGTAAATTTTCCCACACATTAGACATGCCACAAGGAGTAAAAAGATCAAGTATATGAAGGTCTTGGGATTTAAAATTTGAAAATGGGTTAATTTCATATTATCCGTGTACAAATGGATGCTTATAGTAAAAGTGCCTTTAATGGCATTCCTATGTGCACTGAAACATTACTTGTTTTGTCTAGTTGATCATTCTGAGAATACTAGGCTTCTGGAAGTCAGCAGTAGTATAATTTTCTAGTTACTAATTCCTATGATGTTTCCACAATGCCAGGTTCAGAATAGATCACTGAAGATGTTTATACACCAAATACATGATTAATGCCTTCATTTTCTACTCAAAAACACATTCTGAAGCAAAGCAAAATGCCAATGATTAATTAAAAATATGGGTAAGTAGACTAATAGTGGAAATACATTTAATAAGTCTGGTTGAATATTTATCTTGATTAAATAATATGGGATACTGGTCAATATCTAGAGGCTTATAACAACACCTGAAGAAAAAGTGTGATCTGTTACTCAGAAGACCTTCAATAATATATCTACTGAACATTAAATTCATTTCCGAAACACAGGCCCAGTCTAATTCTGTACCCTACTTCATCCCTATTAAAGTATTCTCACCCCTCTCCCACCATCCTTGAAAATGAGAAAATAATTTCTCTTTGGTTTAGGATCACACCAGGCAATGGTCAGGAACTATTTTGGCTCTGCACTCAGGAATGACTCCTGTTGGGCTCAAGGGACTATAGGGGATAATACTAGGTCTCAAACATTCATGCAGGGTAAGCATCCTACCCACTGTACAATCACTCCAGCCCCTCATTTATGTAATAATATACTTATTACATGTCCCAATGTTACCTGTAAAACAAGGCTAGGGAATGAAGACAGTTCACTAAAAATGTAAAGAAAAACTAGCCGTTATTTAAGCATGCTTGCATAAATATAATTGAATGTCAATGTTCAATAACTGGAATATTCTCTTAAGTCTGAAATCTCCAGCTTCCTTGAGAAAATAAGATCTAGCAACCCAAGTTCCATATTCGAAATATTTCAGAAAGTTTTTACTGACCTCAGTTGCCTGAGAACTACATTACCATCATCAATTTTCTAAGTCTCTGGGCATTCATTAAACTTAAGATTTTCTTGATTTTATATCCGTGCCCTTGATTGTTGTGTCACACTACTTAGCTTCTGCATTTGAAATTACTAAAAGGGAGTTTCTAAAGTCTAAAGTTTCTAAAGTGTTTGCTTTTAGCAACACTTAAATACCCATTTAGATTCTCCAGCTCTTCCAAATCTGTCCTATACAGTAATCTGTTTGTGATAACAATTCTATCTGCATAGGAAGACCTAAAAGATATGAGAGACAGCGTCTAAATTTAGCTTTCACTTCTGTGAAATCAATGAGGAGAGGAGAAAGTCATTGAACAGTCAAAGCACAGCTGAAACTGTTTAATTGCCAAGGAGACACAAGAGACAAGGTCAACAGGACCTCTATCCATGACAAATGTCTGCACAGATGATAAGGGTCAGGCCAGGGATGGGCATTCTCAGAGAGAGAGAGAGAGCCAATGTTCTAGTAAACACATATTTAGTATTCTCTCTTCATCTTTGGGAAACCCTGCTGAGCAAAAGATGACTTAAGGAAGCAGGCATAATGGTTTGGTCTTCCAGTCTTCAAATTAGTAACCCCAGACAACCAATTGTCTAGGTTACCAAAGCCCCAGAATGGATATAATGAATATTTCCCATCATATTGTCCTGAGTGCTTTCTTACAACAGAAACTGTCATAATGCGGAGAGAAATTTAAAGGTTAAACAGGAAATTCACTGGAGTAAAGGGATCCTGTGAATTTATCACTCATCTGCCTGAGTTCATTGAACCTGAACTTGAGGTTAGACTTTTTTTATGCTAATGTCCTCTAGTACTGCTCAGTTCTCTGCCTGACAAACTTCTTTCTCATTATTCAATTTTTTAAATAATGCATATATTTCCTTTCCACATATTTTCCTCATGAACATATTGTTATATATATGCATATATTTGACTTCCTCTACCCAACAGAATATAAATTTCAAGAGAATAGTCTTTGATCTTCTATACATTACAGTATCCACAATGTCCAGGACCCTTGTAAATATTTATGAATTAATTAATATGCTCATTTCCACATAACTATATTATGTTTATATTATTTGTACCACTGGGCACATTGTTTCTTGATGTAAAATACAATATATTGGTTCTTGGAAATGTTCAATGGTCAGGGGCAGGTGTTTTGGATTGTGCCAGTTTAACATGACATGCTTCTGTTAGAACTATTGGATATAGTGCTGGAGACCCCTTGAGCACCACTAAGGTGGTCCTTGTGATCCCAGAACCCACGGACACAAGCTGCTCTGCATCCATAAACCCTAGTCTGGTAAAAAAAAAATAACCTAGTCTGGTTCAATTGTAAACCTAGTCTGGTTCAATTGTCTAGCCTGGTTGGCCAAGCATTTCTGGGAGAGAGAGTGGATTCCCTGAGTGTTGCTTGGAAACCTCCCGCACATATGGTACAACTTAGAGAATATAACATATCTTCACTTAGCATGCACCACAATTGTGCTACTTTTGGCCCCACAATCTTTTCTGATATGGTATGTAGATTTTCTGTAGTACTGAAAATGGATTTCTCTATTCCAAAATACTATTTCATATTTTCCTCTTATCATGATTTACTAATGCCATTCCCTACTTTCACATTTGATCTATTTGATCTTGCTTATTTTTTTGTTAAAAAAAAAAACTGGATAGATTTTTGACTTGGATTTTTAGAAGACCCCTAAGCTGTCCCCTAAATCACCTATTAAATGATTCTTTCCTACTGAATTTCCATATACAGTTGGTTCTACTTCTGTTTTTGCTTTTGTTTTTGTTATTTTTAGTTTTTGAAGGTTTTATTTTAATGAAGGAGGGGGTTGGGGTCACACGTGGTAAATCCTGATAGGATTTATGCCTGAATCTGTGCTCAGGGATATTATGTGCTTAGGGATTACTTCTGATGCGCATGTAGGGCCATGTAGTTTGCCGAGGGTTGGCCATGTACAAGGCAAGTACTCAACTGGCTGTTCCATCCTTCCTGTCCCCTTGACTCTATTTTTGTAATATATTTTCTGTTTAAAAAAATAGGCAATATGCTCTTAAAAACAATGTGCTTCTGAGTAACTCATTTTTAAATTTTGTAGAAAATATGGTTGGTTAATATTATCATACAGAATTACAACAATGAGTCCCAAAGATTTAATATAATCCCTTATGTGTGCATTTATTATAACCTATGCCATCTCATTTTTATAGACACAATATCTCTTAATACTTTAGAAGAATAAGGTAGGGTGTCTACAGATAGAAAAATAAAGTACATAAAATCTGTCTACATTTATAACTTTTGGGGGGGTCTTTGTTGGTTTTTTTGTTGCTATTTTAGAGCCACATCTGGTATTGCTCAGGGCTTACTACAGATTCCATGTTCAGGGGGCCTATGTCAGTACTCAGAAACCCTGATTGGCTTTGTACAGAGTAAGCACATTACATCAATTGAATTTACAGTTCAACATATATAACTTTATAAAGAAAACACAGATACACTGAGAAGCATTTCAGAAACTGTAATTGGCAAACATATAAATCAAAAATACACTGCACTGGCCCTATAAACACATCTGTCCCTGACTCAATAAGAGTACCATAGAATAACAGTATTAAAGGTAGTGTTTAAGAAAATGGAAGTCATAGGTATTTAGGGACTGGAGAGACTGGATAGCAGGTAGGGTACTTGCCATCTATATGGCCAACCCTGGTTCAATTCCTGCATCCCATATGGTTCTTGGCCAGCAGGATACCTGAGCATAGAGCCAGCAGTAAGCTCTGAGTACAAATGGTTGTGGCATGAAAACAAAGGGGGGAGGGTACTAAATGTGTGTATTTAAAGCTCCAGACATATATACATATATTGCACATATTACATGTGTATATGCAATTAAACAAATTTAGGCATTAAATTTTAATTAAATTAATTAAACAAAAGGAAGTTGAAAAGAGTCCACTAATTAAAGCAAAGCTTGGCCAAGACATTTACTCTCTACTCCCCTTGATCTGATTCCAAATCACAGAATACAGGACCTGTGTTTTCTGAGTACAGGACTATATCAACATGTTTACTTAGACCAGGGCAAGTAAACACTAAACAGTGAGTGTTAGTGGGTCCTAGCTGATTTCTCAAGGTGGGTGGTAAAAGAACACCCTACTCAGTCATCCATTCTTTTCTTCAAAAGAAAAGTGTGTCTTGAGTATGTTCAGTCACATGACTATGTCCCATCTAGAAAACTTTCATTCATAATAATATAAAATATTTAAATCCCACTAGGAAAAGAGAACTTATTTTAAAGGTAAGACTGAGAAACTGCATAGGTTGATCTTCATGCATTCAAAAGCTTTGATGGTCAATTAGTGACCATCCATTAACCACAAAATACTTAACCATAATAACATGAGGGAAAAGTAAACAAAGACGGTATCTTTAGCATTAACCATATTCACCCTTAAGTTAGCTTTTTAGATCCTTTCCAAATAGAACTTACAAGTATGCATATAGACTATTGGAGGCATTCTCCTCCAGATTGCAAGCACAGAGGATAACAATAAATCTACCACTGTAAATATGTAAATCTAGAGGGGATTCTTTTCAAACCTCACTTTTTAAGCAGGAAACATAAGTTTGGGATTACTTTTAATTTCTTTTTTTTTTATCTACTAAGAAAAACAAGACTTTGAACTCATATACATCTTAAATAGTGACTGCCTTGAATCGCATCCCTTTTCCCACCGCCCACAAAAAGATTAAGAACTGTGAACTTCCTGCTAGAGGAAGTAATTGCTCAATCATACTGGAATCCATTGGAACTCTTGCAGTATTTAGTCCGGACAAGCATATACAATTGTAAAACAATCCTTTCTTTACCTAAGAGCTCCCAAGTCTTGTGTAGCCTATGTCAGCCTCAGAGAGCTTCAGCTTGGTAATATACTTACTCATCAGATTACAGGTTCCCCAAACTGGGAACAAATTCTGTTTCAGAAAACTAGTTGTTATATCCATCAGTGCCTTACTGGCTTTCTATTAAACGCACAACATGCTATTCCAGGGCTTTCTATGATTCTTTTATCAGGAGGTTTTGACACAATTGCCAACCAGTACTTCAGGTAATTTACTTACCGCCGGGTGTGGCTAAAAAATCAATTAATCGGTCAATAATAAATAAAGCTCTAGATGCAAAGGGTCCTGAATTAGCTCTGCACAGTTCTTTACTGTCTGTGCTCAGATTTATTTCGACAGTCCCTGTCCAATGGCAATCTTTTACCCTATATCTGTCTAGGCCATCTAGAAAGTGATCATCTTGTAATTGGCTATAAATTGTTTTTAAACCGAGTTGAGCATTTTCAAAAAGTCAATACATGAATAACAATAATTCCGTTTCATTTCCTTAACCCTACCAAAAAAAAAAAAGTCTCTGGGGTAAATTTTGACTTTCTCCCTCAAGTATGTCACATGCCTTGTACTTCTACCACTCCCAAAAATCAAGAAAAAAGACATCTCGGGGGCCGGAGAGGTAGCATGGAGGTAAGGCTTTGCCTTTCATGCAGAAGGACAGTGGTTCGAATTCCGGCATCCCATATGGTCCCGTGCCTGCGATTTCTGAGCATTGAGCCAGGAGTAACCCCTGAGCGCTGCCAGGTGTGACCCAAAAACCAAAAAGAAGGAGGAGGAGGAGGAGGAGGAGGAGGAGGAGGAGGAGGGGAAGGGGAAGAAGAAGAGAAGAAGAAGAAGAAGAAGAAGAAGAAGAAGAAGAAGAAGA
>PVKC010049276.1:0-10766 GCA_004027635.1 Crocidura indochinensis | reverse complement strand
AATACAGTTATTTATATTTTTGTTTCAATATATAAACTATTTTGAGAATGTTGCAGCAGTATTTGTAGAGAAAGCACATTCAGTTTGGGGGTATGGAGAGGCATTAACATTATTAAACCCAACTGGTTCAAATCCTCAATTAAGATTTTGTTTCCTTATTAGTTTTAGTCTGGTAGATCATTCATTTTTTGAAAATTTTGTGAAAATAAATTCATATCGTGTATTGCTGCTGATATCTCTTAAAGTTTGATACATATTTTAGTTGTCATTTATTCAATGCACATATGTTAATGAGTATTATATTCTATTAGTTAAATGATTCATTCTTAATCATTATATAATATCTATCCTGAGGGCAGGAGGGTGGCGCAAGCTGTAAGGCATTTGTCTTTCAGGTGCTAACCTAGGACGAACCACGGTTCAATCCCTCAGCATTCCATATGGTCCCTCAAACCAGGAGCAATTTCTGAGGGCATTTCATCACTGGGTATGCCACCACCCCCCCAAAAAAAAACAAGAAAAGAAAAAATCTGTCCTGAAAATATTTTTTTCTATCTCAAATTTGATCTTACCTAACTATGGCTATTTCTGCTTTTATTAAATCACCATTTTCCCATGTGATTGTTTTTCCCAACATTACTTTGTGCCTTTGTTCATCATTAGAGATCAAGTGAGTCTTCTCTCACCTTTGAAAGATGAATTTAGGCAAATAACATTGGTTAAATTATTGGTATAAACAAAATGATTGCTATTTTCTATATCCAACTGTGCATTATTAAAGTATGTCTTTGATATTTTAATGTCTTATCTTCTCCTGTACTGTGATCTGCTATTAGATATGATTCTGAGTACCATGTATCACCAATGTTTACTTCATTTCTTCTTAGTATTTTGTTGAAAACTTATTTTGAATTTACATTTAAGATTTAAGATGATGGCATATTTTAAACAGAAAATCAAAAATGAATGAAACAGCTTATTGAAATTCACTATTTTCCCTTTTATTCTTTTTGTATGGAAGTATCTTGATACTTCCAACTATAGTTCCATTTCATTAAATTTCCTTAAATAAAGTTACATGCCTATTTTTTCAGTACTGATTCAAATAGGAGACAACTCCCATTATATAGCTTGTCTGAAAAACTTTATTATTCCTGAAACCCAATTGATATGCCCCAATGGAAAGAATATTTTTGGTATAAAAGTCTTTCTATTTGGTGTTTCTATATATTATGTTATTTTCTTCTGGAATGTATATTTCTGCAGAGAAATTTGTTAACAATTTTATGGGGGTTCTTTTATATGTGGCTTTGTATATTTTTGTGGTCTTATCTGCTTCTTTATCTTCAATTTTTGATATTTTAACTGTAATATACCATGGCTTAGGTTTATTTTGTTTATAATATTTAGTTTCATGTATCTGCTACCTAATACTCTTCTCAGCTTGTATTTTTCTGGTATTATTTCTTCAAATAAGAATTTTCCTCTTTCTCTTTTCTCTTCCTCCAAACCCTAAGATTAATGTGAGTGTTGTTTCTTTCTCTAACATATCACATATATCTTCTGTTACCTCTATTGTTATTAAATTTCTTCTTTATTGATATATTTCAATGATTTACCTTCATATTTATTATTTCTTTCAGCTACTGTGATTTTACTGTTAAGTTTTTTACTAATTTGTTTTGCTTCTACTGTATCCTTTGTCTCTCTTATTACTTATGAAATTTTCTTAAACTATCTTGCACCTTATTTTTGTTGCATTATTTTTACTAATTTTTGCATTGCAGTAACCATCATTATATTACAATTGTTGTCATTTTCAGGTAAGTTATATATCTATACCCTATCAACTTCTTTGCAGATCTTTTTTGATATAACATAGGTGAGTTTCTGGGGATAGGTTGACCTGGGGATTTTTAGGGTTTTATAATTACAAATTTCTATATAAATGAGTTTAAATGGTCTAGGAATTATTCAGGTAACTCCCATTCCCATTTAAAGCCATGGTATTTAATTCTAGATACCTGGAAGTGATCAAAAAGCCATAGCCATAAGTGCCTGGCACTGATAGTATCACTGAGGTCAATCGATCGCTTGTTGGTTTTCACAGCAACTAGGATTTTCACTGATGCTAACACCTAATCCCAACTGTAACAGTAAATACCAGGTGATTATATAAGTAACATAGGAATTAAACATTTTTGGTGTCTGGCATGAAGTTCCAGTAGACTTATATCACCACAAATGTGTAGTTTCAAATGCTTGCAAACAATATAATGTCATTTCTGAGCATACCTTAGTAGTAACTGGAGTATTCACCATCTCAAATTCTGAGAACTGTCATAGTATCATAGTCACATGAACTTGAATAGTCAATATCAAGTCTGTTTTAGAGTAAGATATAAACACTTAGGAACTTATAAGTATGTAGTTTTTGTATTTTTAACAATAACCACAATCCTTTATATCATATACCATCATAGTGGTCTCACACAGAAATCTGTAAAAGACAAATTTATCCAGCCATTTCTTATCCTCTCTTCTCCCATTGTAGTAGGCAGACACCTGTGTATTTCCATTCCCCAATTCCCTTAATGATTTATTCCCTTCTTAAATCAGGTTTAACTTTTGATTATCTTAAACAGATATAGCTATTTGGACCTTGTCAAGTAGGCCATAGCCAGCTGGATTTAAAGACCTAAAGAAAGTCTCACAATAAAATTGCTGTTTACCATCAGTCAGTAGTCTAGGCTAACGACCATCAGATAGTCTGTCTCAGGCTGGTTATCATAAAGCAACAGTTTGTCTCTCATTATTTTGTCTCTGAGTACCATGCATCACCAGATAATACAATTAGGTATAATAAAATTGGTGCACCGTGTTACAGTACTTTTTTTTTTTTGGTTTTGGGGCCACCCCCGTTTGATGCTCAGGGGTTACTCCTGGCTAAGTGCTCAGAAATTGCCCCTGGCTTGGGGGATCATATGGAACGCCAGGGTTGGAACCTCAGTCCTTCCTTGGCTTGCAAGACAGACACCTTATCTCTAGTGCCACCTCACCGGCCCCTACAGTGTTACAGTACTTTTAAATAAAATTACCACAGTAAGTATAATCGAAATAATCACAATATCCTATATTCTATCAAGAATTGTGTGCCGTGTAATAAGTTATGTATATTGAAATGATGTAAACATGTATTTCTTAGTTTACAAATGAAAAATGAGAAAAATGTAGGAATTTGTTTTAGAAATCTACTTTGCAAGGCAAATAATTCAAGACAACAACTTTTTATAATAAAAAGTTTGCCTTCATTAGAGTGAAAATGAATATGGGTATCTAAGTCAAGGAACAATTCACCTCTGATTTTAGAAAGATATTTTAATTTCTTTAGATAACTTCACCTCAAAGTTTACTTAATAACATGAAGTAATGTTATATATGCTTCCAAATGTTGATGTCTTCCTTAACATGTTGATACTAGTGCTTTGTTTTCTATTAACTAAACTGCAGCTATGTGTGAGACACCCCTGTACTCAATGGAATCAAGATGTGTATCACTGGTAAATATTTTAATATATCTTAACTCTTAAAAATATAATTTAAATCTATTAGTCTTTTAGTATTACCAGAATATATATAACTAAAAGTATAAGTAGAAATTTTTCTGACAGTTGGAATTCATTTATTTTGTAGCTTTAAAATGCAATTTACTCTGTGTACTAGCCTATTGTTATTCTAATTTTCACTATTATATCAGCATCCAGAATTTTAAACATATTTCTAGCACCTAATATGAAGGTAATAACTCAAAGGACACTTCATAAATATTTGTGGATAATTATAAATTTTTCTTGACCAGATTGCTCAGATAATTGCTTTAAGCCTCCTGTGGCAATTTAGTTCCACTGTGTGGAATTTGGCATGTCAATTAGAAACTCTCTCCCCAAATTTGCAAAAAGGCTGATGATGCTTTCATCAAATTAATTTTAGATCCTTTGTGACAGAGCATGATAACATTTTGAGATTCAAAATAAATTTTGTACTAAAGATTAAGATATTCAAATAAATGACTACTCATATCATATACCTTATTAATTCATTTACATTTCTGTTTTAGAATATAAAATTGATACATTAAGAGTTTATTTTTAAGTCTATTAATCTTTTAAAAAACTCAACAACATATAAAGTCTTTATACTTAAGGGATAAATTATATAAGTTCACAATTTGCTGTATCTTCAATGAATTTTTGTAATTATTAAGCATGAATATCTGAATTTTTAAATTGCCTTTTATTTTTTAATTTGTATAACAAGTGATAAGGTCTACAATATTAGGAACTCTTTTCACTTTCCTTGAAGGACATGCACTTACAATTCCCTTTTTTTTCTTTTCTGAAAACCAAGAAAAAAAATAGGATTAGCCAACAAATAACTAAGCATTTATAAATATAGAAAAATAAGTAGAAAATAAATATAATAAAGTAATATACATGACTGTGAGTATCATAATTTCACCTGAACTATTACTGCTCCACCTACAATTATGTTATAATTTTATTATCTTCTTAGTTTAAAAGGTTCCTTAGATTATCTGAATTAAGTTTTATAAAGAATCCAAGTGTCTCATAAAAATGTATATGATTTCATTCTTTATATTTCAATGTTGATACTATGTCAATAAATTTATAAATTGAAGGAATCACTTGGTACAATATTCTTCCCAAGAGAATAGACATTTTCTAGAGGTCAAGTTAATTTTTTTTTATCAAAGCAATCCAGACTCTGGATGAGAAATTTGTATTTGAAAACCACTGAGATTCTTGGAGGAAAAAATTTAGAAGTCTGATCACAACTGATTCATTCCTTATTCTATTCTGAACAACAACAAAAAAAGACATGCATTATCCAATGTCGTGCACTCAGAATCAGGGACATTGTTCTGCTTCTGAATGAACTCCTAGATTCTATATCACCTACATTGTAGCTGTTAAAATATAGCATATTTTCTGCTAAGTAAATTATGTTTGTTTGTCCTATGCATTCCTCTATTTTACACATATATAAGAACATACATGAAATTCTGTTTTGTTTATGTCAAAAAATTTATACTTTACCTGGGAAATGATGGAAACCTATTTTCTTTAAGCTGTCGCAATTCTAAAGTTCTTTATCACTGAAAACTGGGAGTGTAGAGAAGAAAGAAAATAGTGGTGGGGGTATATTGTCACTGGTAATGGAAGTGGTGGAGTAATCACAAAGACGAAAGAATGTTGTCAATACTACTGTACCCTACAATACCTCAATAAAAGAAATGATAAAATACTCCATTCTTTTTTGTTGTTGTTTCTTTGGATCACACCTGGAGGCACTCAGGGGTTATTCCTGGCTCTATGCTCAGAAATCGCTACTAACAGGCAAAATACTTCTTTCTTATGTATCAATTTCTCAGTGCCATCTTTTTAAAACACAGACTGCTGATTTTATCACTTGAATCACTTAAAATTATATATAAAATACCATCATCAAATCAAATCACAGCAATACTATTCTTACCACATTAGAAGTGATTGCAAACTTTAGCAAGTCATTTTTATCATTTAATTTATAGACATATTTTAATATTTTCACTTTTCCTTACAAAAGCTTCCTAAATTTGTAGTGAATGCTTTTTAAAATATATTAATATTTGAAAGAAGCCTGCCCAGTGGTTCTGAACTCTATTCTATTGTAACATCTATTCTAATGTAGGCCTGATGCTGTGGTATACCAGGCAGGGTAGCAGAGCTGTTTGGGCCAGTTAGTATTGGGAGTCATCAGGGCAGCACCTAGAGATAGATGCCAGGCAGTGAGGTCTGGAGTACTCTAGTTTGAACTCCATGTTTAAGGCAAAACTGGCTCTCCAGTTATACAGTTCTTACATTAAATTATCATTTTACTTATAGTATTGTTTTTCAGTATTTTCCTCACACATCTTTATATAAAATAAAGGGGAAACCTAAATTTTATTTTTCAAAAAGTATGGTAAATACAGAATCACATTCGTTTGACACTCAAAATGAATAGCAATTTAACAGAACTTAGACACTAACAATTTTACTTCTTGATCTTTTTGATACACATTTTCAATCATCAAGTATTTACTACTGACATCTTTTATAGAGCACAGATGAAAGTGAGTTCTAGTATTATTCAATTAGACATAGTTATTCGAAAATCACAGTAAAATACTTAATTTAAACAAAGAAATTATGTTAACCCATTTTAATGCCTCAAATAAATTGAGTCAGACGATCTAGATTTGATAGCTGTCTAGTTTTAAGTTTTGGGACCTTAGTCACTCTAAAGTGAATGATTTAACCATGACTGATATTTAACATTACTGGTTGGCTTAATTTATGCTTTGTGTTTCTTTGCTAATAGAAATACAAGGGAACAATGCCTTTCAACCAAAGCTATAGAAAAGTGATAAAACTCATCCAAATATTTTTCAAATTATTAATAACTATACATGGTTTTAGTACATGTTTTTACATTATGCAGTTCTTAGAATAAAGTATTTTTTACTATGATTGACAGTATAGTGCTCTGTCACCAAATGCTGTCAGTTCTCACTCAAACACATTTCTCAAACACTGTGTATCCTCTCCATTCACCTGTCACTGTCTAGGTCTGAATACTCATCATTTCTCCCTCAGACCATCATAATAACAGCCTCATAACATTCTTAAGTGACACTCCATTTATTCTTCACTCTAGTTTGTTCTCCAAGTAGCTGTCAGAGTTAACTTTCTGAAAGTAAAGTGGTTCATACCAGTGGAGTAGTGAAAATTATTGCAATATGCAATGCAAATCGGCAAGAGTTCCTCAATATAATTGCTAATTCTTATTTTATTCCAATATATACAAGCTCCAACCTCATTTATTGCTCATATACTTATTTTCTTTTAATTTTCTGCACACTGTTTCAACAATTGTCTCATGGTGTCCTCATATTGTAGGTAATAAACAATCATTACTGTAATTTATTTACATTTTGTTGTTTTCACTTTGTACATTTCATAATTTTTATCAACTTAGTTGAATTATAAAATATTCCTCAGTCTCTTTGGGAAGGAAAAGTAAATTTTTTTCTGTTGTATATAGTCTTTTTATATCAATGGTAGCATATCAGGGCCAGAGAGACTGTACAGTGGTAGGGAATTTGCTTTTGTATGTGTCCAAACCAGGAGGAACCAGGTCTGATACCCCAAACCCATATGGTTCCCCTAGCCCACCAGGGACAATTTCTGAGTACAGATCCAGGAATAACCCCTGAGCACTGATGGGTGTATCCCAGTACCCAATCAATCAATCAATCAATCAATTAATCAATAAAGTTTAAAAAACATAGTAGCATGGTATATATATACCATGTTTTTATTTATTTTCATACTTAATTCAGAAATTTTAATAAAAACCATACTTATTACTTATTATTACTGAGGACCCTTCAAGAATATAAGAATTAAAATAATTTTTGTTTAATAAAGCATATATAAGTATAATGATGTGGTAAATCATCATTTTACAAAGATGTTATTTTTAATTTCATTTATCAGAGTTATAACTTTTCTTTTTTAATTTTATTTTTGGTTTTTGGGACACACCCAGCAGTGCTCGTGGGTTACTCCTGGCTCTACGCTCAGAAATAGCTCCTGACAGGTTCCAGGGACATATGGGATGCTGGAATTCAACACCGACATTCTGCATGCAAGGCAAATGCCTTGCCTCCATGCTATCTCTCCAGCCCCTCTTTTTAAATATTTACAGTTAAGATCATGTGTCTGCAATGGTGTTGACATTTATAGTTGTGTCTGTTTTCACCACTACTAAGTGCCCAATAGTCCCCAGCCATGTCAGCACTACATATGACCTACCCAGTTTCTGCCAGCAATCACCTCCACTCAAATAATCTTTTAAGTATGCATTACTGCAGTTTCCCAATACTCAAATAAATGATAATAAATTATTACTATAAAATTATAATTGGAAAATTAGATTTAAATATTTATTCTATAAGAATCATTTTATATAGAGAACACTGATATAATAAAGTCAGTAAACATATAACCTGAGAGAAAAGACATTTATCAATTTCTTATGTAAATGTGGTCTGTAATAGACTCATATAAAATAATACATGAGAAATAGTATAGTTGCTTGAGCAACTGTATCTTTCATCCAGCCTACTCAGAGTTTGATCCTAATATCCATATGATATCCTAAGTACAACAGAAGTGTTTGCTAAGTGCAATCAGGAAGAAGCTCTGAGCAAGCCAAGTGTGACCCCCCAAAAAATTTTAATAGTAAAAATCTGATGATTCTGCTAATTACAATTACAATTTGCACTGAACTTAAAGTTAAATTATTTGAATAGATTTTATTTATATTTATAAAACTTGTATTCTAATTAATAAACTTAAGTTATATGCAACAATTTTTTTTTTGGTTTTTGGGCCACACCCAGTGACGCTCTGGGGTTACTCCTGGCTATGTGCTCAGAAGTCGCTCCTGGCAGTCACGGGGGACCATATGGGAACCCAGGGATCGAACCGTGGTCCATCCTAGGCTAGCGCAGGCAAGGCAGCAGGCACCTTACCTCCAGCGCCACCGCCCGGCTCCCAATATATGCAACAATTTTATTGAACTAAATTATTGAGAAGGTTGGACCACACTGAGATGTGTTTTAACTATTCATTACTTTGGGCTCTGTACTCAGAAATCATTCAGGTGTACCTTATATAGTGTTAGAGATTAACCATGGTCACTGTGTTAAATACAAAATACATTACTCACTGAAATATCTCACCAGCTCTGAAATATTGTTTTAATTGATGTATAATTTTAATAAGGAAAAATACTTTGAAGGATACATAATTTAAATTTGAAGAAACTTCTAGCTTGAAAAGAATTAAAAATAAGAGCACTTAAAATATTTTTTCAAGGGGCCCGGGAGATAGCATGGAGGTAAGGCTCTTGCCTTTCATGCAATAGGTCATTGGTTCAAATCCCGGTGCCCCATATGGTCCCCCGTGCCTGCCAGGAGCAATTTCTGAGCATGGAGTCAGGAGTAACCCCTGAGCACTGCCGGGTGTGACCCAAAAAACAATATATATATATATTTTTTTTTCAAGAATTATAGTAACTTGATTTTGTAAAACTGTTTAGTAACAATTTTATTATTTATGCTTATTTAAAATATTTTATTATCGTGTCACTATAGATTAGGGTTTATTTGAAAATTTGTGGGGGACCGGGTGGTGGCACTGGAGGTAAGGTGCCTGCCTTACCTGCACTAACCTAGGATGAACCGCAGTTGGATCCCCCGGTTCCCCATATGGTTCCCCGTGCCTGCCAGGAGCGACTTCTGAGCGAATAACCAGGAGTAACCCCTGAGCATCACCGGGTGTTGCCCAAAAAACCAAAAAACACAAAAAAACCCAAAAAACAAAAAAACCAAAAAAAAATTTGTGCTTAAGTTTACATTCAAAAATAAATATTTGTTAAATTATTAGTTGTACTAATATTAAATAAATAATTTTTATTTTTACTAATATTAAAATGAAAAACTTTACTTTTCTAGTATAGTAAATGCTGCCTGTAATCATAACACTCTTCAAGTTTCAGAAACATCTTCTCTAAGTGGTTTTTCTGCAGTTATTTAAGGTAATTGAGACTTTCATTCATTTTAAAGATAAACAAGTCATATTTTCATGTAACACTGAGTTCCATAATCATGTAGCCAGAATAAAGTACCAGGTAAATAATATGAGTAATATGTTTATGATACCCTTCCAATATTGAATTCTAGGATTGCTTGTCTTTACTTTGAATAGACAGAGCCATGAATAATCTTTAATAATAAACAGTATACTTTATGAGTATATGAGCTTTAATGGAGAAATATGAAGGATAAAATAATTTAAATTGTTTATCCCACTATAATTAACACAGAATTGCCTTGGGCAAAAGTAGATCAGCCCTATCTGTTTAAACTAGAGTTAAAAAATAAAATGAGGGGCCAGAGGGGTGGCATTAGCTTAAGGCATTTGCCTTGCTATTGCTTGCTTAGGAGGGACTGCAGTTCCATCCCCAGTGTCCCATATGGTCCCCTCAAGCCAGGAGTGATTTCTGAGTGCATAGCCAGGATTAAACCCTCAGCGCCAAAGGGTGTAGCCCCAAAACAAAAACAAACAAAAAATGAGATAGTTGTTCAGTAAAACGGATAAAATATTTTTTATTGCTATGAAATCTGCACAAATTGAAACAGCCAGATAGATTGT
The DNA here is from genome assembly GCA_004027635.1 of Crocidura indochinensis. Classification (NCBI taxonomy): domain Eukaryota; kingdom Metazoa; phylum Chordata; class Mammalia; order Eulipotyphla; family Soricidae; genus Crocidura; species Crocidura indochinensis. Next base: position 441 of record PVKC010049276.1, on the reverse strand, counting down.
TTTAAAAGTAATGATTTTAAAAGTAATGGCAATTCAGGACATTGACAGAGAAAAGCTAGCAATTATTTATACAAATTTCAGAGACTCCATAGGGTTTTAGAGGCATACATGGACCACTTGAAACTATCCATTGTGGTTTTATCTTTTAAAAAAAATATATGGAACGCTTCACAAATTTAAGTGTCATCCTTGTGCAGAGGCCATGCTAATCTTCTCTGTATCATTCCAATTTTTAGTATATGTGCTGCCAAAGAGAGCACCATTGTGGTTTTATCTTATTAATATTGAGACTTTTTGTTCTACTGCTATATTTAATCATTCACAAAAGCTTGTACATGTTTACTAAGGCTTATTCAAAACTCAGCAGAATAAGATTTAATTTTTATTTAATTCTCACATCTTTAGATCAAGATCATGTCATCTCTGTAAAAAAAAAAAAAA
>PVKC010049275.1:0-10738 GCA_004027635.1 Crocidura indochinensis | reverse complement strand
CCAAAGCTGCCATTCATTGTCTTTTTAAAACTCTACCATGTTGCTGGAGCATCATCTTAGTAGTAATAATTTTTGGTTTTGTTTTGGGGTCACATGTGATGATTCGGAGGGTTACTCCTAGCTCTGTACTCAGAAAACACTTCTGTTTTTGCTTAGGGGACCATATGGGATGCTGGGAATCATACCAGGGATGGCAGTTTGCAAGGCAGATGCCCAACCCGCTGTACTATTTCTCCAGCCCCAGTAGTGATTTCTTTGTTTTAATCATCTCTCGAGTAGTCCATTGAAGAAAATTCCAGGAGGCAATAAGGTACTCCACACTTCCACAGTGTAGAGCCTTTTTTGGAAGCATGGGGGATCATAATTACCTTTTTCTCTGTAGATGACACATTGGGCTCCTATGGCTTGTCAGCACTGAATTTGAGGATATAGTCAGAACAAGCATTGGGGGTTATTAGTTTTTTAGCTCCATTTGCAGCCTTTTATGCCTTGCTTCTGTCCCCTCTGTCCCAGTACTGCACTATGGTTAGGGCTGTCTGTTCCCTTTGAAGTGTCACAGTACAGGCTGAGCAGTGAAATCACTGGCATTAACCTCTGAGCTATATCAACAACAGCAGCTCATTGTTGGGAAGGTACAGGAGCAGAAATGCTCCCTCAGATACACCTTGTGTGGTCTGGCACCCCAGTTTCCTCAGCCTGGGTACCATAGGTATTTGAGACCGAGTAATTTGTTATGGGGAGGGGTGCTCCCCTGTGCTTCGTGGGATATAGAGCATCATCCCCAGCATCTGCCTAAGAGCTGCCAGTTAGTGTTGTTCTCCCCTGCCCTCTTTGACAGACGGCCAAAAGTGTGTCCACACATTGTCAGATATCTCAGGGAAGCTTATCAGCTTGATTGAAAACCACTGAGGGGAAAATTGTGCTGTTGTATCTTGAGTCCCTGAGGAATATATAGATAGCATCATGATCCAGGAACTCGGATGACACAGGAGGGAAAGTACTCGGTGCTCTTTTAAATCAGTCAGTTGTTTCCACTGAAGTTAAGTTGTTAACTGTAAATGATTGGTGGTAAAAAGCTAAAGCGAGGGGCCGGAGAAATAGCATGGAGGTAAGGCATTTGCCTTGCATGCAGAAGAACAGTGGTTTGAATCCCAGCATCCCATATGGTCCCCTGAGCCTGCCAGGAGCGATTTTTGAGCGTAGAACCAGGAGTAACCCCTGAGCGCTGCCGGTGTGACCCCAAAACCAAAAATAAATAAATAAATAAATAAATAAAAGAAAGCAAAAGCAAATATCACATAAAGCAGACATTACTAATTTGAAAAGTAGGAAAAGGAACTTTTCCGCTCTGTTGATGAGAGTGGAAATCAGTGCAACCATTTCGTAAAATGTCATGAACCTTCTTCAAAAAGTTAAAGATAGGGCTTTTGCCTAGCACGCACCAGACCCGGGTTCTTTCCCATATAGTCCCCCAACCCTGTGAGGAGTAATTTCTGAGCACAGAGTCAGGAGTAACCCCTTAGCACTGCCCAGATGTAGCCCCAAAACAAAAGTTAAAAAATAAAAAGAGAAAACCCAATACTACCTTATTCTGCACTCTAGATCCTGACTAGATTGCAAGATAACATTGTGGTGGAATCACTACATATCCCAAAACTTCTGAAAAATAAGAAACCATAGAATCCCACATCCAGGATTTAATTATCTGTCTTGATTTTTAAAATGTAGATCCTATGCTTTACAAATTGTCAGCAAGAGAGTTCCAAGTCTACCATGTTCCAACTTTAGTCTCGACACTAATAATGACCCAGTGCTTTCCCATCCCAGCCTTTCTCACTGACAGACACATTTTGGGGTGCTGTGGTTTGGGTTCCATCCTCACAGTAGTGTTGGCTCTAGCAGTTGAAATTTGTGGTGCCTTCACTCAAGATGCTGAGAAGTCCAAGGCTCCTGACCTCTATGTTATTCCCAGACCCCTTCTTTTTTTTTTTTTTTTTTTGTGCTAATATCACCTGATTTCCTAAAGAATCTAATCTAGTATACCAAAGAAAGAAACTCTGTGAATGAGTGAATGAATGAATGAATGAGCTGATGAACTGATAAATCAATGGACCAAATGACACGAGAAAACAAAAAGGGGATGCTTTTTTTTTTAATATTTATTTTATTTAAACACCTTGATTACATACATGATTGTGTTTGGGTTTCAGTCATGTAAAGAACACCACCCATTTACCAGTGCAACGTTCCCATCACCAATGTCCCAAATCTCCCTCCTCCCAACCCAACCCTTGCCTATACTCTAGACAGGCTTTCCATTTCCCTCATACATTCTCATTATTAGGACAGTTCAAAATGTAGTTATTTCTCTAACTAAACTCATCACTCTTTGTGGTGAGCTTCATGAGGTGAGCTGGAACTTTTCTTTTCTCTTTTGTGCCAGACCCCTTCTTGCATTGTCTCCTTTGCTCTCCTTCACTGCCATCTTCATTTCTGAAACCTGGGGCCAAGAGTTTGTCCAATTTGGATGCCTTCCAAATTTTATTTGGAGATAAGAGCTGTTGTCAGTTGATTTCTCTTTATAGCAAAACAGTGATTGAATTCCTGTCCATTTTAATCAAGCTTAAATCTGCAACTCCCACCACAGAGTATCAGATAAAAGAAACAAAATAGGAGGCTAAAGTTGAACAGCAGGGACCAAGACACCTTCCGTAACTCTTCAGTCCCACACCTTTAGCCTGGGGAAGGTTAAATACTGCATGACATCATCAATAATAAGGGCAAAACAGTTCAGGGACTGGACAGCGTAGCAGGTAAGGCGTTTGCCTTCCATATGGCCAAAAACAGTTCAATCCCTGGCACTTGATATGGTCTCCCAAGCCTGTCAGGAGTGATTCCTGAATACAGCTAAGCCTATGACTTAGCCCTGACTGTGTGGGTTTGGCTCCCAAACACCCTCACTCCCCCCACAAAAAAAAAAAAAAAAAAAACTATGGGACAGAGAGAGTGCACAGCGGGTAAGGATCTTGCCTTGCACGCATCGGGTAGGGCACCTGCCTTGCACACAGCTGACCTAGATTTGATCTCCAGCATCCCATATGGTCCCCAAGCACTGTCTGAATCTAAGTAATTTCCTGAGCATTGCCAGGTGAGGCCCCAAAACAAGCAATACCTAGAACACTTTGCAACAAAGGAAATGAGAATTTTTCAGGGATTATGTACAGACGCAAGTCCCTAGTCCGAGATTTGCAGGCTGTCTTATCTTCAGGATGTTTAAAGTAATAATATAATAATAAAAAAAAGGGGGGAGAGGAGGGTTGAGACACCTTATTATTGCTCTTCTCTGTTTCCTCTGAATCAACATCAGCATGCCTTTTAGGCACATGCTGGGGCAGCCCACAGACTTCAGTGTCATTACCTTTATTTCTCTAGAGGGGATGGTATCCACAGAAGAGAAGTTGAGCAGAGAGATTAGGGGGTGGCTGCGTATAATGTCCGAAGGCCATCTCCTGTCCTCAGCTGGGGGAGGCAGGAGAGATGCAATATGGACTTTCTCTAAGACTCTCCTGCCTTTTGTTTTTGTTTTGTTTTGGTTTGGTTTGGTTTTTGGGTCATACCCGGCAATGCTCAGGGGTTACTCCTGGCTCCATGCTCAGAAATTGCTCCTGGCAGGCACGGGGGACCATATGGGGCACCGGGATTCGAACCGATGACCTTTTGCATGAAAGGCAAACGCGTTACCTCCATGCTATCTCCCGGGCCCCTCTCCTGCCTTTTGTAACTCTCATCTCTGTTGTAATACCACCAGCGCTGTGGTCAAGAGATACAACACATACCGCAAGCTAGCACAAGCCCTAGAACCTCGTCCTTGCACATTCAGTGCAAAGGGTACACAGAAGGGTTTCATAACAAGACCTATATCTTCTGGCTCCACCACTGAGGAAGCTGGCAGAGGGCATAGACAAGTGAAGGGCAGCCCACAGGCTTACAAGGTGAAGGACCAAAATGTCTAGGAGCCAGTGGGGTGGCAGGTGAAGGTTAAGGCTTCCATGGGTTTCTAACACTATTCTTACTTTTCAATCTACTGAAAACTTGAAGATGTATGTTTTAATCAGGAAGCAACTAGGAAATGGCAGTTTAAGTGCTGAACATTTTCAGAGAGGGAGAGAAAGAGAGAAAACCTGAGAGATTTGGTTTGCATCTATACAGTGCTTTCTATTTGTGGCCTGTGAGTACCATGGAGGCCAAGGGTAAGGGTTGCACCTGGTTGACTGCACCTTCCCATGTTCTTACACTATTAAAGACTTTAGGGGTTAGCACTGGCCACTGATTCATCTGTTTCCCCAACCCCCACTCACCAAGATTCAAGTTACCTCTAGTGGCCTTTCTTAGGAAAAGTGGCCAATTGTGGTTTCAAGTAACACATTACCCCCACTTGATGGAGCCTGAGTTTTCCAAACCATTGGCATGGTTCTTTCAAAGGAGATTTTTGAATCCCATCTTTAGTTTCATTTATGCCCAGAGCCTTGATTTTTGCATTTTCAGGAGTATTGATGCAAATTTGGTAGACATAGGCTAGACACTCTTAAGTTTGTTAGAGTTCTGACAGAGTGAACCACTTACTTTTAGGATTGTTAGAAGAGAAAGGAACATTTTTGACATTTTTGAGACAGTGCAAATGCCTTCTGTGTCCTAGTCTGGAGAGCCCTGCTCTTCTTTTTTTTTTTTTTTTTTTTTTTTTAGCCCTGCTCTTCTTAAGGCTGTGTTGGGACTATCTCTGTTGCTAAAAATGAAACCAAATTGACCAAATGTATTTGTCCTTTTGGGTGTTCTCACCCATGCAACCCATTGGCACAGTTTGGTTTTCTTTGGAGGAATCATTTTGCCATGTAGGGAGTTCTTGTCAGACTTCATGTTAGACATATTGAGATGAACTGAGGGTGAGAAAGATATTTGGTAACAAGCTGAGTGAAGGATACATGAGAGTGTGTGTCTGTTCTACCTCTTTTTGTCTGTGCTTGAAATTCTTCATGAAAAATAAGTTGCTTTGGGGGGGCTGGAATAGTACAGTGGATAGTACATTTGCCTTGCAACCGTTCACTCCGGGTTTGATCCCCAACATCCCATATAGTCCCTTGAGCATTCCCAGGAATGATTCCTGAACACTGATCCAGTAGTAACCCCTGAGTAACCTGGTATAGTTCAAATGCCCCTTGATGAAAAAAGGAAAGAAATAAGTTGTTTTATATCCAATGAAAAGGGGAAGATGTAGGGCCGGAGCAATAACATAGCAGTAGGGTGTTTGCCTTGCACGCTGCTGACCCAGGACAGAACTGAGTTCAATTCCCGGCATCCCATATGGTCCCCCAAGTCAGGAGCGATTTCTGAGCACATAGCCAGGAGTAACCCCAGAGCGTCACCAGGTGTGGCAAAAAGTAATAAACAAACAAAAAAATAGATAAAAGTGGAGGGAAGGGATGCTGGGCCTTTTGCCTTGTTTGCAGCCAGCCTGGCTTTAATCCCTAGCATCCCATTGGTCTACCAAGCACTGAAAAGGAGTATTTCCTGAGTGCAGAGCCAGGAGTAGTAACCCCTGAGCATTGCTGCGTGTGGGTCCAACACTTTCCCCCTCTTCAAAAATAAACAACAATCAATAACAGAAATCTAGTAGCAGAAAAAAAAATCGCATGTACTGCAGTTTGTAAAATCATCAGGTGCAAAGTACAGAAGCCGAACCAATCTCCCGAGCTCGGTTTCTCTGCCCACACTGCCTGGCCCGTCTGGCTTTTCTTAGCACTTCCCACAAGTGAGGAAAGCATGGTAGCTCTTTCACAGCAGGAAGTAGACATGACATCCGGTTTTCTGAAAGCATGACTCAGTTTGGCACTTTGGAGTTTGCATTACATTTCATTTTTAAAGGTGGTATGTACAGGTTTTTCTTTAACCTGTGAATTTTGATAATCTCGCCTACCGTTTTGCTGTGCTGGGCAGCGACGTTTTCCAGGTAGAAAGTGATTCACACGAGAGCCCTCCTTGTTAGGGGTGGGGAGCATTTGACATACAGCAGTTATTCTGGTCCACGGCTCCAGATCATGCTTGTTAGCGTATAATAGATCTAGGCAAGTCCACTTCATATAGACACGCGGAGTCTGAAATCTGGAGTCGAGGAAATATTTGTCCTTATTTTAACCAGTCCAAGTTGCAGAGACCAAGTGTCAGTCAGTTCTGCCCTTTTATCCTCGCTTCCCCTTGTCTGCTCTGAGTGTGGCAGTGTAAGCGATGCCTGACTGTGAGTGTGGAAGAAAGGCGAGAAAAACTCTATTGGGGAAAGAATAGAGTCGTGCAGTTTTGGCAACTTGGATGCAATGAACTAGAAGATTCTCCGAGTGAAGTCAGTTTGGAAAGGAACAGATTCAAAATGATCCCTAGCATAGATGGGACTTAAAGCCACATGCAAAGTAGCAACAAAGGACCAAGGCAACACATAGAACTGATCCACACAGTTGGGGTTCGGGGAGGGGTGTTCCAGTGCTGGTAGGTGTAATGTTGGAATTATGTGCATGAGAAAACTTATTTATAGCATTCTAAACCACAGAATGGTAATTAAATACTTTGAAAGGCAAGAGCCCTCAACACCTGCTGTTTGAGGAGGAAGGAGCACCCCTGTAGTGATCAGGGGCCTGCTGTCACTTCTAGTCTGACAGTTCAGTATTTGGCCTTGTGATATGATACTAGGTTCACCAACCCCCATTCCCTCCCCTCAAACATGGGGTCTTGCAAGGCCTTCCTGCCCTCTGTTATCTCCCCTCTTGGCTCCTGAGCAGTGCAATGCTCAGCGGTTACTCCTGGCTTTGCACTCAGGAATCACTCCTGGCAGACTCTGGGGAACATATGGTATGCAACAAAGCATGCCCAGGTTGGCCACATTCAAGACAAATGGCCTACCCACTGTGCTATCTCTCTAGCCCCAGAACAGTGGTTTTAAGGTAAGATCCACTACTGTTCCCTAGAATGCGTATCTCATTTGTCCACATTTCGGGTGAGAGAATAATTTTTCAGTCTTCATACCTAAACAACTATACTGAAAGTCTCTTTCTCTGCTTATGCTTTCCACTGGCATAGGTGAAACAGCTCAGTAAACTTATCTGAGAAATCTTGAAGGCCCCGGTTTTCTTTCTCAGGATCTGTGGATTGGATCTGTGTCCCTGCAGATGTGCTCTAGGCAGTAATGAATTGCTAAATGGCCTTTCCCATCTCTCCTTCACTTTCTGATCTCTCCCTTGCAAGAACGTGCTGTGATATGGCACGGTTCAGAACTGTTGTAGTACTGATATTAATATGTCAATAATGTTGACTTATTTATGATGAGCAACACCTTACCGTGATCCCCAGGTTGAAAATCATCTAGAAGGACTGAGGATTCTAAGTTGGTTTTTGGGTCACACCTGGCAGTGCTCAGGGGTTACTCCTGGCTCCATGCTCAGAAATTGCTCCTGGCAGGCATGGGGGACCATATGGGGCACTGGGATTCGAACCGATGACCTTTTGCATGAAAGGCAAACGCCTTACCTCCATGCTATCTCCCGGGCTCCGATTCTAAGATTATTAGTTAAGAGGAGCTTTGGCAAAGTTGTCCCATTTTTGAAGATTATATTTAAAGCAAGATTGGGAGCTATTTATTTTCCTGCTGATTGGGGATTTGAAGATTGCTTTCTGCCAGGTCTGAAAACTTAACATGAATGCTGTCTACTGCAGATGTTTGGATTCTTAAAAAAAAAAAATCCTTTTCAGTATCTCTCACTTTACTCCTTTATAAAAATTATTTGTTGTTCCCTGAAAGTAAAGAATTGAGATAAGTTGGTGTGTTGAAGCCCAGCATATGTGTTAGGAGAGATAGCATGGAAGTAGGACATTTGCTTTTCATGCAGAAGGATGGTGGTTCGAACCCCAGCATCCTATATGGTCCCCTGTGCCTGCCAGGGGAGAGATTTCTGAGTGCAGAGCCAGGAGTAACGCATGAGCACTGCCGGGTATGACCCTAAAACAAACAAAACAAACAAACAAAAACAAATCTAGTTATTTGCCCTGTTTGATTTTCCAGAAATTAAATTTTTTTAATTCTCATGGATGGTGATGAAGATGGTTAAAAAGAAGCTGGGGGTGGGAACAGAGTGAAAGCACAGCAGGTAGGGCATTTGCCTTGCACATGTCCAATCTATTTGATTTTGGTTTTTTGGGTCACACCCGGCAGCGCTCAGGGGCTACTCCTGGCTCTATACTCAGAAATTGCTCCTGGCAGGCTCTGGGGACCAGATGGGATGCCAGGATTTGAACCAATGACCTTCTGCATGAAAGGCATTTGCCTTACCTCCATGCTATCTCTCTGGCCCTGCAAATGTCCAATCTGGGTTCGATCCCCGGCATCCCATATGGTCCCCCAAGCCTGCCAAGAGCAATTTATGTGGGCAGAGCCAGGAGTAACCCGAGCACCCTGAACACCACCGGATGTGGCCCAAAGCCAAAAAAAATTTTTTACTGTATATCTGAAATCAAACTATGACTTTGTAAACCACAATGGTTTCAGTAAAATTATATATACATATATATATATTTATATTTATATTGGTTTTTGGGTCACAACTGGTGATGCTCAAGGGTTACTCCTAGCTATGTGCTCAGAAATCACTCTTGGCTTGGGGAACCATATGGGATGCCGGGAATAGAACCGTGGTCCATCCTAGGCAAACATGCGCAAGGCTTTAAGCCCTGCGCTACTGCTCTGACCACTCAATACAATTTTTTTTTTTTTTTTTTTTGGTTTTTGGGTCACACCCGGTGACGCTCAGGGGATACTCCTGGCTATGCGCTCAGAAGTCACTCCTGGCAGGCACAGGGGACCATATGGGGAACCGGGGGATCGAACCGTGGTTTGTCCTAGGTTAGCACAGGCAAGGCAGGCACCTTACCTCCAGCGCCACCGCCCAGCCCCAAAATTTTTTAAAAGTTAGCATCAGCAGAGCTTTTGAGGATTTATCCTATTTTATATGTTAAATCTAGTATGTGGAAATTTCTGGGTTTGTTTTTGTTTTCGTTTGGTCTTTGGGCTATACCCAATGGCGCTCAGTTTACTTCTGGCAGGCTTGGAGGACTATATGGGATATTGGGGATTGAACCCTGATTGGCCACGTGCAAATCAAATGCACTACCCACTGTGCTGTAGCTCTAGCCCCAGTTTATGTTTTTTTTTTTTTTGAGGGGGGGTTATTATTTTTTTTTTTACTGTAAAGATTAAATAGGAATTGGAAGAAAGTTTTTACTCCCCAAATGTCTGATTACTTATTGAGGTCTTCTTGGTAAACATTGGCAACTTGATTACAAGTTTGAATAGTGACCATTTGGGACCATTCTTTCACCCTATTTTTAAAATTGTTATTCCTATAAACTAGTTCCCTTTTGTAAAAAGAATACTATTGCGGTTATCTTAGTTTATTCTATTAAGTAAGTTTTAAGTGCTTCATGTTCCGTTGACATTGACATGTATGTTTCCCCACATCATCATCAACAAGAGACTGGTCACATCTTGATCCCCTATGCCCTATTCATCTTCTTCCAACCAATCCCCTTTAGACAGAGTTATCTCTATGTCAAAGAGTTTGTTTTCATGTTGTCTTTGTGCTTTGCAAATTCTTCTGTGTAAAACATGATCTTGACAGGGTGTCTCATGCATTTCAAAACACATTCTCCAAATGACAGCAGTGGCTCTATGAGGAAAGCCATGGTTTTGAGACAGTTTTTCTTAGAGAAATAACATTCTTTATCCTAGATCCAATGTCCAGTTTTCACAAGATGATTTCTGAGGAGGTTGTAGGCGACATCTCTGTTAAAAAAAAGTGTTGCTTTCTGTTAACTAGAGATGTGCAAGCCAGCCAGCGCTCCATAGCCTTAATTGCAGAAATGATCCACACTGCTAGTCTGGTTCATGACGACGTTATTGACGATGCAAGTTCTCGGAGAGGAAAGCACACGGTTAATAGGATCTGGGGTGAAAAGAAGGTATGGCTCCTTGTTTCTCATAAATCTTCCTCACCAAGTTACATGCTGTTTACATTGCATTTGTTTTGCAGGTTTGGCTCCTTGAAATAAAAGAGCCTCTTTTCACGTAGTTGTAAGGTCTTTAAAATAGCCTTTTCTGTATGCAGCTATTTGGTAATAGGAAAGCTATAGAAAAACACACTGAGAATTTCTGGCTACCCACAGAATTTGATAAAAATTCCTTTTGGTTGTAAGCAAGGGATTTTTGTTTCGTAATTCCGCATTGGGCTATTTTTATATAGATAACGAGAAGCCACTTACACTTGAACTCAAACTCTGTTTAATTCACTTATCTAATATTTTAAATGACACGTGCCTGAGTGTCAAAGCAAATAAGTTGAGCCTACAGAGATAGGATAGTGGGTAGGGTTCTTGCCTTGCACATGGCCACTTGACTTCCATCCCTGGCACCCCAAGAATAAATCCCAAGCACTTTTTAGTGTGGCCCCCAAGCAAACACAAAAAGCAAGTAAATAAAATGAAACACATTTATATTTCAGAGCGATACTGTTCTCCCATGGAAATCTTATTTTATAAAAAAAAGCCCTGTAGTTGGATTTGGTTCATATATGTGTATATGTTTTTGCTTCATATATGGTTGTTTTTTTGTTGTTTAGTTGTTTGCTTTTTTGGGGGGTCAAACCCG
>PVKC010049274.1:0-10771 GCA_004027635.1 Crocidura indochinensis | reverse complement strand
AAGAAGAAGAAGAAGAAGAAGAAGAAGAAGAAGAAGAAGAAGAAGAAGAAGAAGAAGAAGAAGAAGAAGAAGAAGAAGAAGAAGAAGAAGAAGAAGAAGAAGAAGAAGAAGAAGAAGAAGAAGAAGAAGAAGAAGAAGAAGAAGAAGAAGAAGAAGAAGAAGAAGAAGAAGAAGAAGAAGAAGAAGAAGAAGAAATGCCCAAAGCTCTAGGGAAAACAGGGATGTTGCAGCCTGAAAATTATCAGCCAATTCATCAGCGGGCCAGATGGGGAAGTGGAAGTAATATCTCAGACCAAGCACATGGCTACATTTGTGCTGTGCTTTCTCATGAAAGTCTGAAGGAGTAGCTGGAAGGTCTTGCTCAAGAAAGCAGGAAAACACTCTTCATTAGTCCTTCAGACACTGAAAATTAGCCTGCCTGGCCCCTTCTCTCCATTTTTGCACAAGGGAAAGAACTGAAGGTAACTTCTAGTGATCTAGGTGGGAAATTATCAACATAATAGCAAGCAGAGGCTTCACCTGCAGCCCACTCTTGGGGACTGGTCCAGTGGTCCTCAAGTTATGGCCCGTGGCAAATACATATTGTATTTGCTCTTGTTTTATTTATTCACTTCAAAATAAGATATATGCAGTGTGCATAGGAATTTGTTCATAATTTTTGGTTTTACTATATATTCCGGTCCTCCAACTGTCTGAGGGACAGTGAATTGACTCTCTGTCTAAAAAGTTTGAGGACCACTGGTAAGCTCTGGCAGCAACAAGGCCCCTGTTTCCCAGGGAAGGATGCAAGTCAGTTGATGGAACTTGAGCCTAAACTCCAAACCCTTGGCTGAAGACTTGTTCATAAAAGGTTTCACTTCACTTAGAGCAGCTCTGCATAAGCCAAGTTGATGTCTTAGGTGACTCCTCGAAGAGTATCAAAAGGTAGAAACTAATCTTTACTGAGGCCAATTTCTTGCAGAGTTGCTTGTGTTCATCACTAATACTCTCTATTTTGCAATTGTGTGACTGGTACATGATTTCCTCTTCCACATTAAAAGTGTCCATGAGGTTCAAATAGTATTTTATTTAAAAAAAAAAAGTGCTGAGAATCTAGAACCAGAGTACCTGGTTCAAATCCCATGCTCACTGATTTCTAGCTAAATGAGTTAGTTTTGTCACTCAACCTTTATAAGTCTCAACTTTTCCGTGGGGGGGAAAAATAACAGAGCTACAAATATTACATATTTCATTGTGCTATGGAAAAAAAAGTCAAACCAGAGAGACAGCAGAGGGTTAAAACTCTTGCCTTCCTTGCACACAACTGATCTTAGTTCAACTCCCTGCACCACGTATAGTCCCCCTGAACACACAGCAATAAAAGTAAACCCTGAGAACCTATGGTTGTAGGCAAAAATAAATAAATAAATGAATAAATGAATAAATAAATAGGGGGCCGGGCGGTGGTGCTGGAGGTAAGGTGCCTGCCTTGCCTGCGCTAACCTAGGACTGACCATGGTTCGATCCCCCGGTTCCCCAGATGGTCCCCCGTGCCTGCCAGGAGCGACTTCTGAGCGAATAGCCAAGAGTAACCCCTGAGCATCACCGGGTGTGGCCCAAAAAACCAAATAAAGAAATAAATAATGTGCGAGGGAAGAGAGTTTCAATGTAAAGAACAATACCTCAGATCTAGAATATTGTCAGAATTAGCAATTAATACAAATTTTGGAAACTGCTCAGCATTAATCAACTGGAAGGACTTTGTGCCATAAATCTGTCTGTTACTCAGCAGTTACAGCAGACACTAGATGCCTACCTAATGGTATTCTCATTCCCCATCAACTCTTGGCATGTCTAGATGTCAATACTTATTTTTTAAACAAAAGTCCTTTTGCTGCTAATATCCTTCATCAGATCAGATGCTAAAAGTTTCACTTATATCATTTCAGTCAACTGCTTCAAACAATCCTCTGAAGTAAGGTCTGTCTGTTCTGTGTTGTTTTTAATCAAACGAGAAAAAGGAGGGCTGGAAGGGCTAAGTGGATGGCACAGATCATTACTAAAGTCATTTTTAACTCACAGAACTCTGACACTAGGTGTGGGTCTTCCCCTCATGCTGACTGCAGTTAGCCCTTGGGTTAAAGGCTCCATCTACTATACTTACCCCACCACGGGCACTAACCTCAAGCTAGGCAACCTGTGCCTCTGAGCAACAGACTATAAATAAAAGGCTCCATGAGTCACCCTCTCAGGTTTAATCATGTACTAGGAGGAACAGCTCCTAAAACTTAGAAAAAAATATTTAGTATTTCTGGTTTCCTAGAAAGGACTCAACTCAGGAATAGTCAAATGGAAGAGATGCAGAAGGCGAGGTCTAGGCAGGAGGCAGCTGAACCAAACTTCCTAAAGACACACACATAAAAACCCCTCTGGAGTTTTTATGGAGGCTCCATCAGAAAGGCCTGGTTGATAAAAAACCATTGGTCAGTGGTAATCAACTCAATCTCTAGCCCAACTCCATTAGGCCTAAAGCAACCTTTCTTGACTGTCACTCCACATCCTTAACTTATCTAGGGTATTGCTAGGATCATCATATTAGCTTCAACTCAGGTGTTCAACAAAGGATGCTCCACCTTTCTTCTGACCCTAGGGAAAACCCTCCAGGGGTCTCAAATTCAAAGGGGGGGCCTCAAACAGCCCTCGTACAACATTTTGTGGCCCTGCCCTAGAGGAATTTTTTTTGTGTTGTTTTGTTTTAGTTGTTTGGGACACACACCCCAATGTTCAAGGCTTACTACTGACATTGCACTCAAGGATCACCCCGCCTTTGCCTCCTGCGGCCCCCAGGTAAATTGAGTTTGAGACCCCTGCTTAAACTCTTTAAAGCTCTAATGTGAAGAACCTGAGACAAAAAATCAAACTTTAATTTCTTTTTTTTTCTTTTTTGGTTTTATTTGGCCACATCTTGCTTGCTCATGGATCACTCCTAGCAGGTTCCTAAGACCATATGAGCTGCGAGGATCAAATCCCATCTCGATCAATTCTGTGCAAGGTAAGCACCCTACCCACTGCACTATTGCTCTAGTTCCACAATTTCAACATTCTTTTTTTTAATAATATCTTTACTTAAGCATCATGATTATAAACATATTTGCAGTTGGGTTTTAGTTCTAAAAAATGAACACACCCCCTTCACCAGTGCAACCTTTCTACCACCAATGCACCCCATCTCCCTCCTCCCCCACCCCTTGCCTGTATTCAAAACAGGCAAACTACTTCTCTCACTACCATTGTCATGATAGTTCTTAATGTAGTTATTTCTCTAACTGGACTCATCACTCTTTGTGGTAAGCTTCATATTGTGGTCGTCCTTCCAGCCCCTCATCCCTATGGTATCTGGGTGTTATTTCAAATTCTTTATTCTATTAAGATACTACAATTCTGCAAGCCAAGAACCTACCATTGCCAACGTCCACCACTGGACTTCCTCATGATGCTATTGTCTCTGTTGCCAAAGCCTTCCCTTCCAGCACTTGATCCCCTGGGGCTTCGGCTTGCCTATGCCATGTGTTAGCCCTATCTCTAACTCCATCCATCCCATGATGGTTGAAAAACTGTCCCTCTCAGTCTTTCTAAGCACCCTTGCTCCCAACAAGGCCAGGTCTAACTGCATTCAAGCTTTGCTCTCTAGGTCTTGATCTTGTTCCCAAAACTCAGGATAAATAAGCCAAGAAGACTCTTGAAGAAGCCTTGCACACTCACTGGAAAAGCCAAGCCTAGTGACCACTCTCAGCCTAAGCTATTGCCACTCACAGGCTTCCTAAGTACACTTTGGATGAACTGAATATCTACTCTTTTTTTCTCCAAGAAATCTCACAATGCTCTCTAAATTCTTGGCCTCTAAAACACTTAGCCTAGAGACTACACAGTACTGGGAAAGGAGATGGTTCTGTGGACTGGATTTACAAGATTGCATCTATTACTCCATCTCTCCCATACCATCTGCCTATGGCCCTTTCCTCTAACCCCAAATATCTCTTCAGCAAGGAAATGCATCAAAGGTTTCCTGGTTTGGAAGTAGCTTTTGAGGTAATTCAATCCACTCTCTGCCAGCTATTGATCTACCTCTCCATCAGTGCCCATGCATGATGGCATAGCCTCTGCTAGATCTGATATCAAGGGACAGAGCACCTAGACTTCCAGAAAGCTCCTTCAGGTCATCTGGTAGAACACTTTCTAAAATTATATTCACCTGCTTTGTCCTCTGGCCTCACTTACAGAAGGTCCCTTTACTCCACTTATCTTCAAGTGCCTGCTGAGTGTTTGCAGACAGTCATCCCTTGCCTGAATCGCATTCTTCCTTTTCAGGCTAAACAGTCTCAGTTCTTTCCTTCCTCATCACTTCTGGTTCCTGTGACAGACCAGTAACAACACCTCTGCTCAGTTTTAAGCTGCATTCCCCCTGCTTTCTGTTGTTTAGGAGGGTCCCAATTACTGACAACATCAAAGCAGCAGACCTCTGCACCAGCATGGGCTAGAAGTTCGAAGGACACACATCCCAGAGGAAGAACAGTGAGTGAAGAACAGGAGAGGCAGGGAAATGTAAATCTGCAAAGAGCAGAACTAGGACATGATGAGAGCGGCATATGGTAAAGGTGTGAACTCAGACACAGGCAGAGAGCTCTGCTCCTCAGAAACAAGAGAATTGGAGAATGACTTTGCTGATCTGTTCCAAAGATGAGCCTAGAATGGAGATACCCAACTGATTTCCCTCTGAAACTGTTTCAATACAGAGGTATGCAGGTATTAAGAATGTTCAATCAAAGGACTTTGGAAGCATGAAGTGCCTTCTTTCTATATCCAATGAAGGTCCAGAGACCTAGAAGGTTCTCCATGTTACCAGTGAATGAAAAAAAAAAATCTATGCCCAGGCACAAGAAGAGCCTTTGGGAAGGTTCTGACCTGGGTGATCTAGTGAGACTATCTCAGCCAAAAGCCTTTGAAGAGAGTGAGGATGGGGCAAAGAGAAACAAAGGAAAGTGAAGATAAAACTAATTTCAGGAGATGTTTGGCTCAGCCTGATCTGCGAAAGCTCTGGAATGTAGACCACATTCCATCTGAGGTAAGAGGATTGCTGTATATTTTGTCAGCTAGTCACTGACACCTGGCTGCCCCTCACCCCCACCCCCGGGTACAGGGGAGGTGTATTGCTGCCCAGATGGCTCCATAGGAGTCCATTTAGTGCCTCCTATTCTCCTACAGAGAGGATAAAACAGGAACTGTATCCCTAATTCAGCTATAGTTAAAGGGATCCGGCAAGCACACCAACAGAATCTTCCACAAACTCCTTGATCTTTCATACAATGATCCCACCCATAGAGCAGAATTGGCATAATAAAAATTGTCAACCCAAGGAGTTGCAGTCAGACTTTTAATGGCTTTTGGGCAGTACTTGAGAGTAGGATTCTATGTTGCCCTTATCCTGTTCCAGCCAGGATTGCTTCCCTGGGATAGATCATGAAACAATAAGTAAAAAAGACATAATTGGTTATAAAATAAGATCATACTCCTTCCTCCAATATTGATTATAATTGGGTTTGAGAGATAGTATAGTGGGGAGGACATCTGCCTTGTATACAAAGAATATGAGTTTGATCCCTAGCATACCATATGGTCCACAGGACTGATAATTGAGCCAAGTATAAGCCCTGACCATCTTTGGGTGTGGTCCAAACACCAAAAATACATATTAAAGTTTAAGAATCAGCAAAACAATATGAGAGATAAGGTGGTCACCTATGCCATATATAATCCCCAAAGAGTGCCAGGGATCGTTTCTGAGTACAGAACCAGGAATAGCCCCTGAATGCGACACCACCATTTTTGGTCCTAAACAGTAACAATAATAATATAATTAAAATTAATAAACATATAAACTATATAAATAATAAAAATAAACAATAAACTGCCAGGGTGAAGGTACAGTGGGCAGGATACTTGTCTCGTACACAGTCAATCTGGGTTCCATTCCTGGCACCCACTATAGACCCGCAAGTCCACCAGGAGTCATCACTAAGCAGAGAAACAAGAGTAAACTCTGAACACAGCTGGGTGTAATCTCAAAAAACAATTATTTTATTTTTAAAACTTACTTTATTGGAACACCATAGTTTACAAGGCTGTTTGTAATATAGTTGGGACTTTGTTTCACAGTTACAAAGTTGTTTATGATAGAGATTCAGTCATACAATGTACAACACCCTTCACCAGTGCACAGTCCTGCCACCAATATCCCCAGTTTCCCTCCCGCCCTTCCCTCTGCTCTCTTCCCTTCCTGCCTCTGAGTCAAACATTTTTCTTCTCTCCCTCTCTTTCTTGTTCTCTTTCTTCTCTTCCCCACCTTACTTTTTTCCCTTTAGACACTAGTTTGTAATACTGTTGCTGTAAATGTACCATGCATATCACTTTATCTCCTTTCACCACCCAGATCTTGTTCAGAGTAATCATTTCCAACTATAGTGGTCCCTTCTCTGCCCTAACTGGACTCCCCTGCTATTTGTAGAAAGCTTCCTACCATGAACTCTTCTCTGCTGTCTCTGGATAGTATTACCATACTTTTATTTTTCTTACATACCACAAATTAGTGAAATTATTCTATGTCTATCCCTCTCCCTCTGACACATTTCACTCAGCATAATACTCTCCACATCCAATCATGTAGAAGCAAATTTCATGGCTTCATTTTTTTCTAACAGCTGCATAGTATTCCACTGTGTAGATATACCAAAGGTGTTTTTAGTCACTCATCTCTCTGTTTTTAGGTACTTGGGTTGTTTCTAGCTTCTGGCTATTGTAAACAGTGCTATAACTAGCATAAGAATACATAGGTCTTTTTGCATGGAGTTTTGGGTTTCTAGGGTATATCCCTAGGAATAGTATTTCTAGATCATATGGAAAATCAATTTCTAGGTGTTTTTTTCTCAAGAATTTCTATATTGTGTTTTCAAAAGGCTGGATCAGTCTACATTCCTATTAGCAGTGAATTAGTGTCTTTCTCCCCACATTTGCACCATCAGTGGTTGTTCGTATTCTTTGGGAAGTGTGCCAGTCTCTGTGGTATGAGAGGATATATCATTGTTTTGATTTGCATCTCCCTGATGATTAGTGATATGGAGCATTTTTTCATGTACCTTTTCACCATTTGTATTTCTTCATTAAGAAAATGTTTAGGGGGCCCGGGAGATAGCATGGAGGTAAGGCGTTTGCCTTTCATGCAAAAGGTCATCGGTTCGAATCCCGGTGCCCCATATGGTCCCCCGTGCCTGCCAGAAGCAATTTCTGAGCATGGAGCCAGGAGTAACCCCTGAGCACTGCCGGGTGTGACCCCCCCCCCAAAAAAAAAGAAAGAAAATGTTCATTTTTTTTTCTCTGTATTTTATGGATGGGATTGGGTTTTTTGTTTGTTTGGGGGCCACACCTGGTGACACTCAGGGGTTACTCCTGACTATATACTCAGAAATCACTCCTGGCTTGGGGGACCATAAGGTATGTGGGGATCAAACCCAAGTCCATCCTGGATTATCTGCATGCAAGGCAAATACCCTAATGTTATCACTCCGACCACTGGGATTAGATTTTTTTTTTCTTGTTAAATTCTGTCAGTAAATTGTTATCTTAGATTTTAACCCTTGTCTGATGCATATTGAGAGAATAGTTTCTCCCATTCTGTGGGTAGTCTTTATATCCTAGTCACTGTTTCCTTTGAGGTGCAAAAACTTCTTAGTTTATTGTAGTCCCAATTGTTTATCTTTGCTTCTCTTGTTTGGCCAGTGGATTGGCCACTTACTTGGCCAGCATCATTCTTTTAAATGCCTTTAGGTTCAATGTCATGGAGTCCTCTACCTACATTTTCCTCTATGTACTTTATGGTTTCAGGTCTGATATTAAGGTGTTTATTCCATTCTGGTTTGCCTTTTGTGTATGACATTAAAGAGAGGTCTGAGTTCACATTGTGCACGTAGTTGACCAGTTTTCCCAATGCCATTTTTTGGAGAGTCTTTACCTGCTATATTTTTGCCCCTTTTTCAAAGATTAATTGTTCATATACCTGAGGGTCCATCTCAGTATACTTAAGTCTATTCTGATGACCTGAGGATCTGTCTTTATTCCAATACTATGCTGTTTTAATTACTACTGCATTATAGAACAGTATGAAGTTGGATAAAGTAATGCCTTCCATCTTCTTTTTCCCCAAGGATTGCTTTAGCTATTCATGGAGGTTTATTACTCCATATGAATTTCAGGTTGTCTGATCTATTTCTTTGAAAAATGACATGAGTATCCTTATATGGATTGCATTAAATCTGTACATTACTGGGGGCTGGGTGGTGGCGCTGGAGGTAAGGTGCCTGCCTTGCCTGCGCTAACCTAGGACGGACCGCGGTTGAATCCCCCGGTTCCCCATATGGTCCCCCGTGCCTGCCAGGAGCAACTTCTGAGCGCTTAGCCAGGAGTGACCCCTGAGCGTAACCAGGTGTGGCCCAAAAACAAACAAAAAAAAATCTGTACAGTACTTTACCATTTTAATTATGTTAATCCTCCCAATCTGTGAACAGGGTATGTGTTCCCATTTGCTTATGTCCGCTTTTATTTCTTAAAGCATTATTTAGTAGTTTTATTTGTCTAAGTCTTCCACCTCTTTAGTTGATTCCAAGGTACTTGATTTTCTGAGGCACATTTGTGAATGGATTTTTTAATATCTCTTTCTTCTTTTTAATTATTTGTATTTAGAAAAGTCATGGGTTTTGTGTATTAATGTTGTTGCTTGCCACTTAACTATACGAATCTATTGTTTCTAGAAGCTGTTTTAGAAACATCTTTAGAAATCCTAAATATAATATCAGGTAATTCACATGCTTGACTTCTTTTTTCCTATATGGGTATCCTTAATATATTTTTCTTTATTATTTTCAATGGCAAGTATTTCCAGCACAATGGTATATTTAATATCAGTGACAAGAACGGGCAACCTTGTCTTATGTCAGATCTTAGAGGTAAGGCTTTTAGTTTTTCCACATTGAATATAATGTTTGCCGTGGGTGTTTTGGTAAATGACTTTGACTATATTTGTTGGGTTACACCTTGTTTTACCTAAAACAAAGTTTATCCTTGGTTTCTTTGTATGTATTTGTTTACAACTTGGTTTCACCAAAAAAAAAAAATAAAGGTTGTCTTACTTGGTAATGTGGGTGGGCTTACTGCTCCACTCAGGGGTGATCTCTGTACTCAATAAAAATGGTAGTTCTAACAGGCAACAAGCTCCATACTTGGTAGAAGACTGCCAGATTACACGTGTTTCACCCTCAGCTTGGTCTGGATTATTTCTTGTGTGATCCTGAAATGTTCTTTTAATCTTGTTTTGAGAAGCTTATGAAAAGAAACTTGGATGTTCTACTTATCAAAAGTGCTTCTGTAAAAATACAAAAAAAGGTGAAGACTGTGGGTATTCCCTCCCCCAACTCCTTATATATCTTACCTGAAGGATCATCTCCACCCACACCAGGAATGGGCAGGAGGAGAAATCTGCTTGGGAGGGAAGATAGAGGATAAGAAGGAGAGTTAGAGAAGGTAGTATCAGAATCAGCAGAGTATCAATAGAGAGAATTAGCAGAGAGTATCAGAAAAGAGAATCAACAAGGAGCATCAGCAAAGGAAATCAGTCAGCAATGAAGCCTGAGGAGCAGCTGAAAGGGAGACAGAGGTAAAAGAGAGGCAGAGAAGGAAGAAGCAGAGAAGTGGCTGCTAGGAAAAGGCTTAGCTCAGAAGCCACGAGAGGAAATGTACATGGTGGTTAGGATAGGACAGTGAAATAAAGCTGGCTGGCTCCTGGAACTTCATCTGACTGCTTTGTGAATTTTTCTGCCATCACCATGCAACCTACATATCCACCAGGCCATAGGGGCTGCAGGAGTCGGGCCTAGCTAAGAAAAGCCTCACCAGCCCCACACCAACTCTAGGACTCATTAATTTACATTAAAATAACATGTATTGAGGAAAGTTCCTTCAATTCCTATTTTGTTGAGAGTTTTTATCATCAATGAGTGTTGGATCTCCTCAAGTGCTTTCTCTGTATCTACTGCTATGATCATATGATTTATTTTTTTCTTTTACTGATATGGTGTATTGATTGACTTGCATGTGTTAAACCATCCTTACATCTCTGGGATGAATCCTACTTAGTCATAGTGCAAAATACCTCAACAAAGTGCTAGGAAATAGACTCCAACAACTCATCAAAAAACAAAATGTATTTAATAAATTAAAAGAAAGTTTAGCATCAGCAAGTAAATGTGGGATTCAAAAAGAAAGGTTGATGAAATCTTCTTGCAGGTTGGCATGTCTTGAGTGACCTCATTCAAAGCACCCTACCACTTTTACTGATCAGGAGACTGAGATGTGACATACATGGTTAATTCTCTTGCCTACAGTTATGCCACTCAATCAAAAGTGGTCAACCATCTTTCTCGTGTTTCATGCTTTATTTCTTCTGAGTGCAAAATTCAACATCCACAGAGGTAATTAATACAGAATGTGCCCGAGTCTACAGAAAGTGCCTGAGTCAGGAAAAAAATAAGTTCTGGGAAATGGAAGAATTACTTCAGCATCCAAGTGATAACAGTTTGAGGAAATTCTGTCCCCCACAAAGCGTCACTTGGTATGCCACTTTTGTGAAAGATTTTGGTGTTCTCAGGTAATAGACATGTAGTGAGTTTGAATGGACAGTAACATTCAC
>PVKC010049273.1:0-10843 GCA_004027635.1 Crocidura indochinensis | reverse complement strand
CCAGATCACTCTTGGAGGTGCTCAAGGAACTACATGTGTTGCCTGGGATCATAACCTGGTTGGCCCGGCACAAGGCAGGTACCCTAACCCCTGTACTACATCTCTGGCCCCAAGAGCCTCTCTTTATTGGTGTCTGTGTTCCTTCTACAAAAAACAAATCAGGAGAAGTCAAGATAGAAACTGGGAAATGAAATTTTAATCACTATTTCAAGGGTCATTGTCTTATGCTTCATTTTTTTTTTAATAAAAACGATTGCTTAGAAATGGCTAGTTTTAAATGAATAGTGTTTCCTTGTATTCATGACCTTTGGGAGACGTGGTGGAAAGCCAGCGACACTTTGTCAAACAGATGCATTTGGTTTGGGATGCATTTTGGAAGCTGTGTGGAAGCCCAGGGACAGAACTATGCATCTTTGGTGGGAAGCGCCACCTGGTGGCAAGCAGAAAAGGCGCCTCGGAGCCTGAGGTGGGAATTAGACAATTCCCTGAGACAGTTCTGGGAGTGGGGTGAATGGGAGACAATTTTAACTCTTTTCACAGAAGCAAAATTGCCTTGTATTTGCCTGTAAACAAGCTTTAATAATAAACCTGGTGTGTTATCCTAGAAATGCTAGCTACCTGCCACATATATTATTCCATCCTTCCTCTTCCTAGTTCTGTGCAGAGTCAGAAGGCAAAGCCTCCAGAAAAATCACTCAAGGCACATCGTTAAAACAAATGTTATCCTTTTTAAGCCAGGTCTACATATAGGAACATTACCAATGCCTTTTTCTTCTATTAAGCATTTGCTCTTCAAACCAGGCTAGTTAAGCCTTGCATAAGGTTAGAAGATAAAGAAAAATTTTGTTGACACATGTTGACTTTTTTAATTATTATTATTATATATAAATCTGTGATTACAGCATGCTTTTAGATTTGCTTTTCTTTTGTATTGGAGAGTGCCAGCACCTCCCCAAATGTAGGGGCACGTTAAAATGAATTCCAAATTCCACTTACATAGGAGCATTCTAAACTATTGTTTGGATCGGAATTGACAAGTATGATTTGGGATTTCTTAGGTATAACCAAAATATTATAAACGGGCATTTCTCTAGATCCAAGTACAAAATGTCACTTCAAGTAACAAATTACTATTGGTGCAAAAGTGAATTACGTTTGACTAGAAGCTCCTCTCCTCTCTTTATTACAACAGATTGTGGAACTGAGCCCCACCCCCAAGTCTGATTAATTCAGAAAGGAGAAAAAGTCAATCATCCTGCATTTATTCTGCTCTCAGAAGGAATCTGTCTTTTCAAATGTCTGCGGCTGGATATTCCTCCAATTCTGGCTTGAATGCCTATGGATTACAGTCTAGAGTTGCATTATCAGAAAGGACCAATTTCTAATTACGGTTTCTTTCCCTCCCCACCCCCGCCCTGCCAGTTTCTCACACCCTATTCCCTACTCACATGCAAAAGAGAGAAGAAAAAGTAAAATATACACATCTACGCAAACTGCACATCTCCCTTATCACCTGCCTGCATGTTCAATACTTTTTTGGGACTTAGGTAAATTCAACTCTGACATCCATGGATGAGAAATATGGAGTTTATGCCTTTCTCCCTCTTCTCTTTCTCCTTCCTTTTTTCCCTCTCCCCTCCCACCCTCTTCTTCCCTATCCTATTTCCTTCCCCTTCCTCTCTCCCTTCCCTCTCTATTCCTCTGCTATTCATCTACTCCCCTCTTCCCTCATCTGAAAACCATTGGTTCCCATTTTCCAGCCAGTGCTATGTGACTCAGGTCTGCTCTGAGATATTAAACTGCCAAAGGAGCATCGGCCTCTTTTCCCAGATTCTCTCTCTCTCTCTCTCTCTCTCTCCATATCTCTACCTCTCTGTCTCTGTGTGTCTGTCTGTCTCGCTGTCTCTATCTATCTATCTATCTATCTATCTATCTATCTATCTATCTATCTGTCTGTCTATCTCTCATTCACTCACTTCCTCCTCCATTTCACTAACATTTCTGAGGAAAGGTGGTCTGGGAGTTTCTGGGGCAAGCAAAGACCCCTATGAGGATCGAAGAGTTTTTCTATTCTAGCCACATTTCTTTGCTGACCCTCAATCCCTTCCATAAACCATTCATTTGAGCAGGACACAGGCCCAGGGCCAGCCATGTCAGTGCTGTGCTCCTGCCCCAACTTTGCTCATACTCACACAGAGAAGGTGCCCCTCTATCTGTTTCTCTACCCCCAGAGAAAACCAGGAGTCTCCTGGTGGTCACCTCTTTCCTGCTATGCACTAAGTTACTCCACAGCCTAGTCCACCCTCTACAACACCGGCTGCTTCTCTTCTCAGTTCAGTCTCCTCTAATCTCCTAACTGTTTGGTGTGGTGACTTGGTGAGGTTACATCTAGCTAGGTGAATGCTTCTGTTTTTACACACAATTCCTTCATTTTTTGCTTTGAAAGGTTCCCCTCCTATCCCCTCTCCTTCCTCTCTTTGCTTTCTCTTTCCCTCCTTTCTTCCCTCCCTTCTTCCTTCCTTCCAACCCTCTCTTCCATCCACTTCCTTCATTTCTCCATTTTTACCAATTGTTGTCTTCTTTGAGAATTCATCTTTATCTATCTAGCATCTAATTACTATTGAGCCCCACATTAAAATTTGTGTTAAATTGAAATTATTAAGGACAATGAAAGTAACCTAACTCTTTTGATCTCCTGTTAGCACAATTTCCAATCTCTCTCACCTCATGATTTAATTTTACACAACTGGTATTCATTAAAATTAACCTTTTCACCACTACTATTTAATTTTAATTATTGTCTCAAATTTTTGATAAGTATTTCTTTGTTTTTATTTTTTAGTTTCATCAACTCTTAATTAAATTTCAAATATATAATTTAATCTAATCTATTGTGATTTATTTATAGTTGAAATTATATTCAGTATTCATTCTGAATTTGTTTAATTACTTTTTCTGGGTCAGTGTCAGATGATCAGTGTCTGTCCTGATCATCTGCCCCTTTAGCCAGTCAGGTCTGTGCCAAGACAAGAAGAGGAAAACCCCTCATCCTAATCCCTCCCACCAAATGTTAATGTGACTGTCTGTGGGGCTGTCTTTAGGACTTTTTCTCAGCCTCCTTCTGAGTTCTAAGACCAGTCCTGATCATCTACCCCTGTGGCCAGTCAAGTCTGTACCTAGGCAGGAACAGGGAACCTTCTATTCTTCCCATTAATCCTCCTTTCCCCAAATCTCTGGTCTTTCTCATCAACTCTTTTTTTTCCTTATAAATTGAAGTCATTTCAATTTATACCATATAGTTCCTGGCTAGATTGGATCTAGTACTTCTTTCTCTTAGAAAAAAACAGTTGAACAAACCAAATAACTAGTTTGCAATATTTTTTATCAGACTTAGATAACCCTGCTTGTTTAGAAAAATAACCTCTAAAGAAGATATACCTTGAGCCACCTTTCATATAAACAATTCGAGATCACTTCCTAAACACCCTGAGGCTCCAACATTCCAAATCACTAAATGTAGATCACTGAGGAAGCTAAGAAAGATGTCTAAAGTTGGTAAATATGGAGAGAAATCCTGGAAATTTTCCAAGTCACCCAAACACCTGAGCCTTATAAATGAGAACATAAAACCAATACTTAATGTTTTAACAATGGAAATCAAGGAGTCACTAGTCTGTTAAATTAAGAAACTTATAGATCAATTTACCTTATAGATCAATTTACTCAATTTACCTGCGGGCCGCAGGAGGCAAAGTTGGGGTGATCCTTGGGTGCAAAGTCAGTAGTAAGCCTTGAACATTGGGGTGTATGTGACCCAAACAACTAAAACAAAACAAAACAAAAAAAGATTCCTTTAGGGCAGGGCCACAAAATGTTGTACAGAGGGCCATTTGCGATCAGTGTGCAGCAAGTTTGAGACCCCTGCTATAGACTAACAATTCAACCAACTCAAAGAAGAACTCTTTCAGAAGATGAAGTGAAACTTAGGGAATTAAAAAAAGGTTATCAAGACATAATAGAAGTGGAGAATCACATAGATGAACTTGAAGAAAAGCCAGCAGTGATAAAGAAATCAAAAAAGAAAGGAGAGACGCAACATTGGAAGAAAATGCCAGGCACTTAATGAACAAAGACAAAAGAAATAATCTATGAAGTATAGGAATATCAGATGGGGAAGAAAAAATGGGAAGACTAGAGAACTTTCCTATTCTCAGGAAAGAGGCTTCTCTACAAATTCAAGATACAAAAAAGTGTCAAACAGAATAGATCCTAACAGAACAACATCAAGACTTTTAGAAATCTAAATGGAAAAAATTAGAGAGATGGACTCTTTGAAGCAGTAAGGGGAAAGAAAACCTTAAGTATAAAGGGAAAATAAAACCCATAAAATCAAACCAAATCTTGCATTTGAAACAATCCAGACAATCAAGGAGTGGAATAACTTATTCCACTAAATGAAAGAAACTTTCAACCTAGAGTCCACTACCCACCAAAACTCTCATTTACACAGGAGGGAAGATTAAAAGCATATTGGACAAAGAAGAAGTCGCAATATTTGAACTAACCAAACCAACCCTAATTGATCCTCACAGAGAAATTACGCAAACAAAATCCCCAATTGTAACAACAATCCTACACAATAAATATAATGTCCAAAAGCCCTTTCTGTCAATAGTTTCTTTAAGTGTCAATGGACTAATCTCTTCCATCAAAAGGCAAAGAACAGCAGATTGGATCAGGAAACAAAACCCAGACATCTGCTGCATGCAGGAAACAGATGTAAAAGTTCAGGATAGACACAAACTCAGAGTAAAAGGATGGAAAACAATTATACAAGTCACTAAAATGAAAAAAATCTGGGAAAGCCATACTCATATCAAACCTAACTGCATTCAATTTCAAGAAAGTACTTAGAGGGGCCGGGCGGTGGCGCTGCAGGTAAGGTGCCTGCCTTATCTAGCTAGTCTTGGACGGACCGCGGTTCGATCCCCTGGTTCCCATATGGTCCCCCGTGCCTGCCAGGAGCGACTTCTGAGCGCATAGCCAGGAGTGACCCCTGAGCGTCACTGGGTGTGGCCCAAAAAACCAAAAAAAAAAAAAAAAGAAAGTACTTAGAGACAATAAATCAAGAAGTACTAACTCTGATCAACATTATGCACCAAATGTAGAGCCAGAAAAATATGTAAGGCTTTTTGCTCACAAACCTAGAGAAGCATATGGACAGAAATGTGATAGTAGTGGGAGATTTCAACATGCTATTATCACCACTAGATAGATTTACTACTAGGTGGTTGGATCATGAAGATGTGTTACATATGTATAATGGAATATACTCCTTAATATTGTAAGGAGTGATACAGACATGAAATTTGCAGCAATATGTTTGGAACTAGAAAATATTATGTTAAATGAAGTAAGCCAGGAAAAGAACAAATGCAGAATAATATCACCTACATGTGGTATTTAGCATAACTGCACAAAGAAACACAATGGTCTGAGTGGTAGTGGTCTCAAATACCATTAGCCCAGAGGATAGCAAGAAGAGAAGAAACTGAGCGGAAGAGGAGAAACACAAAAACTTATATTCTCTTCTATATTTCAAAGAGAACTTCAGCAACGGATAGCCCTGTTTAGATTGGCAGGTGTCCAATTGACTGCTCTTTACAAATGTCTGTAATAATGTTCTAAAGCTTTTATCCATAGAAACAGGTGCAGAATTCATTTGGAAGCCATAGACTTCCACTACTGGGCTCACTCTAAGATGTTTTAGTGTCTTAATTTTAATATGTCTATAATAACTCCTTGATATTTTTGTCCACAGTGGTACTTGGAAATATAGGTTTGTGGCCCTAGTTTCACATTGCAGTGCTATATTATATTAGACTCAGAAAACAGTGCTCATTAAGATAATGTCTAGACAAAAGTTTAATCTATTCATTTTCCATTTGTTTATGCCTGCTAATATTATCTAATGTTTATGTCTACAGATAAAAATGGAATACTCAACTACATGACAGAGACTCCTGCTACAGTGCTCATTCATTCTGTATATTATTGCAATTTATTTTTAATTCAAGGTGGTTTACCATTATATCATAATGTCCATGGTGTCAGTTTGCTTTCAGGAAAGGAACCTGGATGCTCAATCGCCGCTAGACAATACTTCATGGTCTAGATTCCTCTTACAGAGTTCATTACCATATCACTTAATATTCTAGACTTTAAAATTATGATTGTTTTAGAAATGCTCTATACCCAATCTAATCCAGAAAGCCTTTGTTCGGTAAAGTTTACCCTCACCAATGATGATTTGCCTAGAAAACAAAAACCTTTCCATCTGACTTGCCTGACTTTATATTTTTTAAGCATTCTGACTCATTCCACCTGGGTCAGCTTTTCAAATGCAACCAATGGATCGATTTTCATTGTCTGTCTATACGTGTGCATGAGGCTATGGCATAGCCTTCTCTATGTCTGTGTAATGTCCGTCTGTAATATACATAATGTCTTTTATGTGTATATAGTCCTTCCCCCAGATATATATAACTCTTCCTTCCCCCTCCCACCCTTCAATTACCACTTTACAAATCCTTTTCTATCCCTTTACCCTCTCATCCCAATCTGTTATTTCTCCCTATTTAATCCCCTTTAACATCAATTTGGGGGGGGGGGAGTTGGGCCACACCCGGTGACGCTCAGGGGTTACTCCTGGCTATGCGCTCAGAAGTTGCTCCTGGCTTGGGGGACCATATGGGAAACCGGGGGATCGAACTGCGGTCCGTCCTAGGCAAGCACAGGCAAGGCAGGCACCTTACCTCCAGCACCACCACCCGGCCCCTAACATCAATTTTTAATTCCCCAGGAATCAGTAAGTTCCCCCTGACCCAACCAGCTGTCAACCAACTCTCAAAACAAAAAGACAGATTGCCATCCCACCTGTCTCTGCTCAAGAAGCTGCCACCACTGCTGCTGCTGATTTTCTTAGGTGGCCCCTTTATCCCCACCTTCCTTCACCATGGACTGATGCTTGCTATGAGAATCAGTTTTTGAGAAACCTCCAGCTCAAAAACAATTCCTGATATGTGACTGCTGGGAACCATTTTTCAGACTCCTCAAAACCATGTCAAAGGCTGAAACTGCTCCAGATTTTATTCCCCTCTCATTCCAGACTAGTCCAAAAGACTTAAGGGGGATATGTATATTTTATTCATATATTTCTTTAGATCTATTTCCTTAATAGGCATAATTCTTATTGTCTATTTGTTATGTAGAGGTAGTTTTACCCATTTCTTTCTGTTGGATCTGTTTAATAAGAAATTCTAGTAGATAAGCTTCTATTGGGTTTAGAGGTCATGTTAGAACCACGTTATGGGGATACATATCTTGTTATTTTTACCCCCATATGTACCAGTAATATCATGTAGCCTTGTTTCTTTTTGTATAGGAACATTAAAAATGGGAAGTCTTACTTATGGAAACAAGTTCTTATCTAATAAGGATAGGAATTCATAAATTTTATATTGCGATGGGCCTTTCACCTTGAACATTTGTCATAGGCTTCAGAAGATCAGACAATGGCCATTCACCCCTGAACCTTAGAACCCATCTATGGAACCTACATGGTTTTCTACACCAGTACCAGGAATCAGACTTCTACGAGGGAAGGCACTAATGCTGCCCTGGCACTGGCTTGCTCCAGAGTGGTTTTATATGACATCTGCAGAACTTGGAGACAGCAACAATTTGCTTTCAGGGACAGGTTCCCTGCATTGCCACCTAATGGTAAGTTGAAACCAGAAGATGCTCCCTGACACCCTGAATTCAACATAGGATCTGTGTGTGGGGGGGTGGGGGTGGGGGACAGGATCTCTAATTACAGAAACCTGACTGCAACAACCATGATTGAGGAGAACTTTTACTGGGACCACAAAATCTTTGGGGTTAGACAAGTTAGTATGCCTGGAGTCTGTAGTTGGTTTTCTGGCAGGATGCTTCATGGGTCTCCCTATTTTCAGGCAAAGGTTTTCCTTTCTATTTTCCACAACTTTTACTACACTTATGCAAAAAAAATGCCACATGCACTCTTCTTTTTATTTATTTTATTGTTTTATCTTTTAAATAGGGGTTCTACCTTTTTCATAGAACCTTGGGACATGAATTACTTTGTTTTACCACATATTTCTGTATTTTTCTATAAAACTAAGAAGAAAGGAAAAAAGAAAGCTGGGGGCCAGGGGCCAAGTGGTCTCAGCTGGATCACTTGGATAGAATATAAAGAGGGCAGAACTAAGTATCCAAGCCAAAACCAACACAATAGATTCCAGAGACCTAAACTTTAACAATCTAAACTGAAATGGGCCTGTTATACTGGAAAGCTAGGGGACGGAGGGTGGTAGTATAGAATGTACTCTGGGATCATTGGTTGACACTGGTGGTGGGGATGGCATGATTCACTGTATATCTGAAATTCACCTATCAAGGACTTTGTAGATTACACTGATATCAATAAAATAAAATTTAAGAAATGAATTTGTTTAATCACCCATAAACCTATTGGCGTGATATTTGCCATTTTTAATACAACACTATTTCATTTGTAATTTTTATGTGAAATTCTGCCAGAAGAAATTATGGTGTATTTAGTAAAGTTATTTCATGACCCCTTTTGTTGTTTTATTTTCACCTCACAAATGTACTTTTACAAACCTTGATTGTGTTTTCTTGGCTACACTTATGCTTCTTAGACTGTAGAGGATTTATTAGATGAACTGAGCTCTTTATCAGTTCACACTCTAAAAGAAGTATCGATTATCAATAATCTTTAGCACTCTCATTTTTTATTTCTCCCAACCTGATACATGTCATGACACCTTTCTGTGATTTTAATTGATATTTCCAATTATTGATTTTAATTAATCTTCTGCTTATTTTATAAAGTGCTTACTTTTTCTTTTGGGGGTCTCTGAATATTTCTTCATAGAAATTTGTCTAAGATACAGAAAAATTGTTAACTCGAAGCTCTTCAAGATCTGCATTTGAATACCCTTTTTCTCATCAGTGACTTCCTCTTCCTTTTGAAAATGACTTTTAACTACAAGAATTGCTAACTAGGGGATCATTTTTTGTATTTTGCTTAAGAAAACTTCCCTTCCTTATTTAAAGCAAAAAGTATGTTCTCTTTTGACAGATTTAAAAATTGTTTACATTAATTATTTATACAAATGTTTATAATCTAACTGCAAGGTTAGGATGAGGTAAGTGCACATTTTCCTATTTTCTATATGGATGTCATAAAATCAAAAGTAATTTATTTAAGTTTTAATTTGTTGTTGGGCAAGGCTAACACTTGTGCCATATTTCAAATAGAAAGTGGGGAATATTTGCTTAAACATGGCTTGTGACAATGTTTTTACAAAACAAGGTTAATAGTTTGTGGTTCAGTAATAGTAATCAAAATTGCTTATTCATAAAAATTTAAGAGTGGCAGTATACACCAGGAAGATGACTGAATGATAGTTTGTAAGATCTAGGTCATTACTCTCACCCCAGTTGATGACATAAACAAGGAAATCTTGTCACACCGGTGTATTACATTGCATAATGTCCATGTCAACATTCACCATGTCTCCTCTAACAGAATCTGAGGAGTCAATAAAATTAAGTCATGATGGCAAATATCTCAGGTACAAAATGTTTCAGGAATAAACATTCTCACCAAGAGCGACACAAAGCTGAACAATTTTATCATGACATTTATTTCAATCTTCTATAGACAAAGTATAATATCACTGACAAAGTATAATATTCTCTGAGTGACACATCTGAATAGATGATCTGGTCCAAGCTCCCTGGATATGCCAATCTATTCAAACTAAAAACTGCTTAGTAGTATGTAACAAAATTTCAATATCTTAACCCATAATAGGGATTTGTGTACATGTTAACATTGTTTGGGAAAGGAGATGCTTTAATCAGTCTCAACATGGACCATGTTTATGGACCATACAGGAGCCGCAGAGATCCACCATATGGTATCTGCCTGTTCCAGAAAGATTCCACTTGTGTTTATATGAGCCAGTTTATTTCCACGTGCAAGTTGTTAGCTGTCAGTGAATTAAAAGTTGTAATATTATCAGTCCTGATGAGATCAAACTATATCTAAAATTGAGTCTGAAGAATATATTAGGTAACATGTGTGTGAATTCGTATTGTTTTTGTTTTTGGGGCCACACCTGCTTAGGATTTACTCCTTGTACTGTACTCAAAAATCTCTTCAGCAGGCTCAGGGGACAATATGGGATGCTTCGAACTTAGGTTTGACCACATGCAACGCAAATGCCCTTCTCACTGTGCTATCACTCTAATCACCCTTCTGTTAATTATTATAGAAAAGATGTTGGGGATTTTGGAAGATTCGAGAGAAATTTTATTCTGGCCTGATGGGCACCTATTGGGTGTAGCTGCTTAGGGCAGGGATCCCAAAAATGGGGTGTGGTGAGGTGGATACAATATGAAGAGTCACTTGCATCAGCAGATAAGCAAATGACACCTTGGTTAAAGAGCCAGAGCAAATGATGTGTCTTTTATGAAGCTGAAACAAAGCTCTAGGGAGGGAGACCATTCCTAAATGAGACACATTTTCTCATCACGCTCCACTTCTTGAGGCGACAACAAAAAACAAAGTCTGGGTGATTTACTATTCTTGGCTTTGTTTTGTTCACAACTGGTCTTTGTATAGCCAAGAGGGAAATGTGCTAATAAAATGTGTTATATTAAGCCTATTATAAATCTTCCCCACATGTATGATTCCATACTGCTATTCATAATAAGCAAATGTTCAATG
>PVKC010049272.1:0-10754 GCA_004027635.1 Crocidura indochinensis | reverse complement strand
AAAACTCCCAGAGGCTGATTCCCTGTGGACAGTTTTCTCTGCAGTCACCTGTCCAGAGCAGATGCCCAGAACCCCAGCGCATAGGCTGCTTCAGAAACGGTATGTTCAATGAATGAATGAACACCCCAACTAAGCCCTCCTTCCCTCACCATCAAAGCTCTGGTCTCCACTGTCCAGCACCAGCAGGGAGTAGTCCTGATTTCATGAATTGTCTCCCTTGGTCATGTCAGGAATCTCATTCTTTCACAGTGTTCTTCTTCAAGGGCCCAGGTCACTATTTGCTTCAGGAGCTTGGAGCATGGGGCATCTTTGGTAGAGACAGAGTAGAGGACTCCTGGGACAGTCTGACCTAGGTCTCTCCCTTTTATCCTAGCCTCCACGTCCCCAACCCATGAAGACACGTGTGTGCCTATGTTCGCATGTGACTGTCCCTTGTCAATAGTTCTCCTATTCTCTGGCTCTCTCCAACCTCACCCCTTCTCCTTCCCTCTGCCCTTTCCCACCCTCCTCTTCTTCCCTCTGCCCCTCACCAGCCTCACCCCCACCCCACCACCTTATCTCTAGCACATCCTCCTACAAGGCTCTGTCTAGCTCCATGGAGCCCCCTTCTTCTGTCTTCTCTCTCCCTCCCTGGGTCTTTGTTCTCCCACTCCATTCATCCATCTGATGGGCTCCACCTCTATCCATCTGATTGCTTCCATCCCCATCCATCTGATTGACTCCACCTTCTTCTAGTCACCTGATTGGCTCCACCGCCTTCGATCGAGCTAATTAGCTCCACCTCCATCTGATTGGCTCCACCTCTCTCCATCTACCTGATTGGCTCTTCTACAAAGCAGGAGGATGAGCGCTGAGTCCTCATCAGAGTTTTTCCACCAGGCACAGCCTATTCCCTCAACAGTCTCAAGGAACGATTTATAACATCATTGAAGAATATCCTGCTGCTACCTGGGCCCATTACATTGCACTTCATGCCTAACTAATGTGGGTCCCCAGGAGACAGAGAGCCGCGATGAGGGGGAAAGGCGAGCTAGAGTTCAAGGATTCTCTACAGGCAGGAGAGTTCATGGGATCCAGGTGCCACTTCACCCTCCCCACCACCTCCTCCACACACACCATCGCGTCTTCCCCTGCTACTAGAACTAGATTAATGGAACAGAAAATAGTATTTGAGTTTATAAAAATGCAAATCACTGACGGAGCGCGGCAGAAAAAGGTCCCTGTACGCTCTTTACATTTTTAGAATTAGAACAAAAAAAACTTCACTGTCTCTGCCTGTGGTCTTAGTTGGCCAAAAAGACACTTGGATGAAGCTGGTGGTGAGTGTTCTATTAAAGGACAGAGACTACTGTCCACAGAACCAGACAGAACCCTCCTCACCTGCACACAATATTCTTCATATCTGCCACAGCCACACACACACACTTACATACATACATGCT
The DNA here is from genome assembly GCA_004027635.1 of Crocidura indochinensis. Classification (NCBI taxonomy): domain Eukaryota; kingdom Metazoa; phylum Chordata; class Mammalia; order Eulipotyphla; family Soricidae; genus Crocidura; species Crocidura indochinensis. The sequence continues at coordinate 9,312 of PVKC010049272.1, read as the reverse complement.
TATGCACACACATTACACCCATTTATGTATACACATTCCCATATATACATATTATACCCATGAGTATATATACACAAGCACACACACACACATATATATATATATATATATATATATATATATATATACACAGCCACACACACATATACAGACATACTCCCACTGCTAACACACCTACATTGACACATGCATAACAGTCACATATAAAGCACAAACTCATCCAAGTAGTCTAAAATTCATGTGATGACTTGTGGATGCTCAGCGCTGAATCCTAAACAGCGAATTTAACTTGAGATGCTCACGTCAAGTGCTACAAGATGTCTTCTTCCTGATTTCTTTCACATGAAAGAGTGCCCACACTCGGTATAATGATGGTTTGAGGCCACAAGAAATCTGTGTGTATTAGTCATGCTGCCCTGTGCATCTGCCTTAAATCTATTAAGCTTATCGCGAATATTGACTTTGTAAATCCAATCTGGCACTTCATCATCTTGTCCAATGGAGATAAGGTAGAAAAATGGGATCTTATTTGTGTTTGCCATTAACCTTTGTTGCATGACTTTGTGTAGAATGGGAACCTTAGAATTATGCATAATGACTGGGACTAATGTTGAAATGGAGCTTTAGCGGAATAATGTTGATTGGAGCTCCTTGGGATGAAGGATCAAATAGCAAGTTCAACTCTTACCAAATTACCTAACAGGAAATGTTTTGGCATCTAATCCTGAACTTAAGATATCCATGGGAGATTAAAAGCCCAGCCTCCAAAATTAATTAGTTCATGCTTAGGTCCTGCCTGCTTTCGGACCAAATGCCTCTCTGTGTTGGAACTGGCCAAGCACAGCACCTCTGCCTACTACTGGCATTTAATTATTCTCAATTTCAGCTCTGCTAATTATGAGCAAATACTCTTGGGATACTAATGTCAGCCCAATGTTTTTTTAAAAAATATATCATTAAAGCAGGAGGAAGAAGGTACTTCCTTCCATGATGAACTTGGCCCTCCAAGGAGAACGGTATCATATGCGAAAGTATTTCCATAGACTCAAACTCAAGAACAGAGCAGACAAACCAAGGGACTGAAATTACATTTCTAAAGCCCATGATTCTAGACTTGCTGACATGTTTTACTTCACCATTTAGGGTCCCACATCTTAGCTTCTCCATTCTTTGCAGGTTCCCTTGACTAGAGGTCATGTTTTATCTGGCTTATACAATCCAAACTATATTTGTTTAAACAATGAACAGAAACAACCACATGTTTCATCTGACACATGACTGCAGTACAAGACACTGGCTCAGGCCTGGCAGGGGCACTCAATTCCTGTCTCATCTCTCCAGCTGATGCTCCCACTTCCTGCCCCACCTTCCTAGCAGAAGCACCTACTTTCTGCCACCTGCCTCTTTAAACCCAGGACACCAGGTTTGCACCTGTGTCCCAAATGTGATATCTTCTTGCAATGCAGGTAGTTGCCAGGAAAAAGTGCTGTGAAAAGCCAAGAAACAGACCCCCAAAGTACATTCTTTCTCTATTAGGTCATAAGGCAGACATGAAGGGAAAGCATTTGGGGAAAAAAAAAAAAAACAAGCAAACAGTTGAAGCCAACTAGTTAATTAAAATAAATGTAGAAATTTGCTGGCCTGGGGAACACTACATGGGATACATTTAGGTCCACTATGTCCTTAATTTCTACTGCATGTAAAACATAAAACACTGGGGCCGGTGTGGTGGCGCTAGAGGTAAGGTGTCTGCCTTGCCAGCGCTAGCCTAGGATGGACCCGGTTAGATCCCCTGGTGTCCCATACGGTCCCCCAAGCCAGGAGCAACTTCTGAGAGCATAGCCAGGAGTAACCCCTGAGCGTTACTGGGTGTGGCCCAAAAACCAAAAAAATAAAATAAAATAAAACACATGGTGTTGGTGTTCTTTTGGACTGTGGTGTATGTTTAATAAAGAGCTAACTTGCCCATTTCATTCCCACTAAGAACTCTTTTCAGCTCTCACCTCAGAGTCAAAGCAACTAGGACAGGCACTGGGGGAGAGTGGGAGAAGAGAGGAGGTGTCCAGTGGCCTGGGTTAGAGGGGCATGGGCAACTTCATTGTGGGTGAGGTTTGCGACCCAAAACCAGCATTACCTCAATAAAATATTTATATTTTAGTCTTGTAGAGGAAGATTTCTTTCTCTGCATTTTCTCTCTACTTGTTTCTTTCCCTTCCCTCAATTGTGTGTATGCATATGTGTGTATTAGGTTCTCAATTGCCTATAGCCAATTACCACCCACAGTGGGAGTTTCCAAAGGAATAAGACATGGAGTGTATATATGTATAAACTCTTGCTGCTACTCATGGTGTCATTTTTGCTTTCCTTCTTTTTGATCCTCGAAGTTTTCTTTCACTCGTGGGATACATGTAGTTTTATTAAACTAATTATAGTTCACTAAAAACTAAGATATGATCTAAAAATAAGATAAATGTATGAGCTTCCATTCAACAAAAGAATTTACCAGGAGATTCTAAGATTACATTTTTCACAATTTCTATAACTAATGACTTCCAGGAACACATGTAAAGTCTATCTGAAGTGACATTAATAACATACTAAAGAGCACAGTTAAAACTACAATTCAAAATCTCCTGAAAGTAATGAGAAAGAGAAAAAAGAAATAGTAGAACATGTCACATTTTCTTTGGCTCTTTCAGATTTATTTGGTACCCAGAAAAATCCCACAGTATTTGTATTCTTGCTGGCTACTAGAGGTCACACGCTTTCATTTAGTCAGCTATCTCCTCTGGAAAAAATGGAGTCCCTACATGAGTTCATTTCATTCTGGCAGGAGACAATGTCAGGCAAGACACACAGCTGCATCCATAATCATTAACAGCCAACCAACAAGATGTGTGCGCACACACACATACACACACACACATAGTAACAAAAGAAAAAAGACCAGCATGACTTGTCATTGTGTGGCTTCTGGACCAGTCAGGAATTTGGAATTCATTCTTCTCATTGCATATCATTTGAAATCTTGATATGTTTGCCCCTTCCTCTGGGCCCAATTTGCCCTTTAAACAAGAAGTATCATATTAGCTCATAGTGTTGTTAAAAGTCCAACAAGTCATGAATCAACTAATCCTTGCACACAGTCATGCCTGGAACAGGGTAACACCCAATAAAAATCATTCATTGTTGCTGCCTGATTGTTCTTAATATTTGATTGCTGATACTACCATTAGCATCTGCCTCACCTTAAAGAATCAGATTTCTCTCCTGTGATTCTGGTAGATATGAACTCGCCTTGCGATTCTCAACATGAGTTCTCTCATAACAGTGCTCATAACATTTTCCATAAGATCATTCTTCTTCCTCTTCATGGAGCTATTGATCCAAGCACTCCCAGTGCTCCCCTCATGTGCCCAAAGAAGCCACCCTGAAATATTATTCATCCCTTGAGTTACTGAGCCAGGGCAACGACTTTAAAATTCAGTGCAGCAGGAGCTACTGATGTGGTGCCATTAATAATTGCTCCTGTAGGGAGGTAAGTAGTTCTGAGATGAAGAGAAATTATAATTCTGCTGCTGATAGGGTAAAAAATGGCTGCCACTACCCCTATATGGAGATTATCATCTATGAGACTTGAGATTGTCTCAGTTGAACTCTCTGCAACTGATTAAATCCCTGTGTTGGTGACAGGGAATGAAAAGAAGGAATCCAGTATCTTTTGTGGCTTATACCAAATTAGTTCATATCCAACAACTTAAGCCTTAAAGCCCTTTTCATGACAGGAAGGCACCAGCTCAGCTGACATGCGGAGCCACTTCACCAAACTATTTTGATCCCTACATTAAAGTGTCTAAAATATTCCACATCTTCAAAGAAGACAAAGGATGTTCTGCCCGTTCTCAAGGTAGGAGTTTGTTGTTACTTTACATAGTGAAATCATTTTGTATGGGAACTGGAAATTTTAACAGATGTAATTTTCAGCAATGCCCACAGACAAATTGTTAGAATTTTAATGTTATCCACCTTCTTATTATCCACAGAACTGCCTACGCTACTGAACATTCATGCAACATTTAATTCAATATCCTGCTTAGCACTAACTATGCCAAACTATGGCTTTCTTTCTGCAAGAAGCGTCACAGAAAGCAATGTGAATGTATATGATTAAACTTCCAGTTTATGTTGAGTTCACCAAGTTTTGCTTTCTATTCACCCTACTTTCTAATCAAAGCATAATGTGGCTTATAAAAAATGTGATTCCTGAAGTCACCTAAACTTAACTTAGCAAGATTCACAGTTGTACATTTGCTAAGCTCCTAAAAAGAAAACTTTTATAACAAAAAAGGGTGTATGGCACTACATTATTCAAACCCATTTCAAGATCCAGTTCTTTAGTCCACAATAATTGAAAGAAAAATTTGAAAGAGGGGAGCATCCTGATTCTTCTATGACACTTTCTATTTTTGTTTGTTTGTTTGTTTGGGAGCCATACCTGGCCGTGCTCAGAGATTACTCCTGGCTCTGTACTCAGGGATCATGCCTATTGGTGCTCAGTAGCCCCTATTCATTGCCAAGGATCAAATCAGTGCTAGTCACATGCAAGGCAAGTAAGTGACTTATTGAATATATTATCTCTCTGGCTCCTCTTTGCAATTTGTAAAATGTTTAATAGTCCAAGGGCTTATTATATCCTGAGCATCTTGCTTAATAGTAGCCTCAGGAAAGATAAATCAGAGACTATCTTTCCCTCCAACTCAGTTTGGTCTTCTTGTAGATAGACCATGAAATGTGGCTCTGGTGGGTGCTGCAGCTGAGCCATGAGGTGTGATCTGGTGAGAAGGGGAAAGTAGGAGGCCAGATGGTCATGAAATACCCATCACTACCACTGGGCCACAGCAGAGTCACACAAGTAGATCCATTTCCTGAGCACCTACTGGACCTTCCTATTACAACCACAACTAGTCAGGCAACAGTTGTCTACAGCTCAATTCTGGAAGAACAAAGATGTAGTGCCTTGAACTAAGCAACACCACAGCAAAGGAAAAACGCACAATGCTTTGCTTCTGCTTGGAAAGGGGATGTGCTGTCCACTGACTCAGAACTACAGGTGGGAGTTGGTATCACCTAGCAAAGTGGGAAATGTCCAAATCCCTGCGCTCAGGATACTGGCCACACCTGATCCTTATCTGGCCTCTTTAACTACCTCCTTTAGCGTCCAGAGTGTGAGGAACCTGCAAGCCACTGGGCAGAAAGAGAAAAGGCCTGGAGGAAACAGGAAGCATCAGCCTGGGGGTGATCCTCATAGCAGCTATGTAACCACCAGAAGGAAGGACTAAGGCCCTGTGAGTAAGACAGAGAGGACAGTAGATTCCCCAAACCCAGAGCCAGGAAAGAGCTTCACTGGGTCTTCCAGAGCATCTCAGTGCCATAGGATATTTGCCTGAAGGTTGCAGCAGGATACAAAGTGAAAAGAAAGGGATGGCTCCAATCAGAGAAAAGGTGACCCAAGGGAGTAGTGGAGAAAGATGGAAGAAACAAGTCTGGAGGAGGAGCAGGTGAGAGAAAGTCTGTCTCTGCCTCTTCCATTATCTCTGTCTCTACCTCTGCCTCTGTTTCTGTCCCTGTGTCTGCCTCTGGCTCCCAGTGGAAAGAGCAGGGAGCAGTCTTTGGCCAGAGGAGCAAACACAGATGGCTGGAAATGGAGCAGGGAGGCTTCTAGGGTGAAGGAATGAGCTCGGGTCTCCTGGCCTTTCTAGATTCTCGTCAGAGCCACTCAGATGTAACTGAGCAAGAATAACAGCATGTGTGGCTGCTCATTAAAAAATAACCTTCGGCGACAAAGACTTCATTCAGCACATTCATCAGGCCGCCCTTGGCAGTGCACACATATTTCTGTCTTTTGGTACATTAACTAGGGTTCCTGGTAGAGACAGGGGGCCAGGGGTCTGGCTGGGTAGAGTGACTAATGGGTGGGGGGGGGCTGCTTTTCTTTTTTCTGAAAATGCATGAAGACACTGTAGGTTAGGAAGCAATGGCTGAATTCAGGGACCCGGAGGTTTGCACCCACTTGCCAGGCAGCCTCTGACAGGCCATGGCTTGGCCAGTGGACAACTTTTTCTTACCTGGAAAACAAATGGACTTAATGGCAAAAATTCTCAGGTGTGAGAAAAGACAGTCAATTGCAGGGGAGAATGAGCAAAGGGCAAGGGACTGTCCTGCTCAGGATCTCCTGGTTCCATCTGTGTGTCCCTGGACCCCATCCCTTTGGGACTACATAGCAAAGTAAATAAAATATCTGGTACAAAGTCATATGTCCAACTAATCAAGGTTATCTAAGTTCAGGAAAACCCCAACTTTACTCTAATGCAGAAATTACTTTTACTATTTTACAGTATCATACAAAAACACACACACACACAAAACTCTCTCTTCTCTGTATCTCTCTCTCTCTCTCTCTCTCACACACACACACACACACACACACACACACACACACACACACACGGCAGTCTGGACTTCTCATAGCCCTTCCAATTACCATATCCCCTGATCTACCCTGTGTGTTATAACTGACTACTGCAATTAATTGGCTTTTTTCTTCCCCTCCTGATAAATGTTTATTTCTTTCCTCCATTTATTTTTATTTTCATTTCCTTCGCTATTTAGTCATTGTGCACTGATGTGTGTGAGATTCCCCAGCATTCAATGTGTGGAGCACTTTGATATTTACAGAGATATTCTTAGGCTTTATCCTGGGGCACAGGTTGCTGGGAAACAGCTGCAATGTCTCAGCTCCCTTTACCCGTCCATCCTTAGGTGAGATAAATAGGTATTTGATCTATTTTCCCCACCCCTACGGCCACATATTTGAATCCTCTAACCCAGCCTGTAAAGCTATGAGACATTCATTCTCACTAGTGGGAACCACACAGGTCCCAGCCCAGCTCACAGGCTCCATGACACATGCTGGTGACTGTGTGTGTGTGTGTGTGTGTGTGTGTGTGTGTGTGTGTGTGTGTGGATGTCTGTTTCTGTGTCTGTGTCTGTGTGACTCCCTGCAGACCCCTGAACCCACAGACCCACAGAATAGTCTGCATCTATTCTGGACTCTACTAGGTCACATTGTCCCCCTCAGTCTCCTCCTCTTCTACTCACTGATCAAGAGATTCTGCAGCCCCTAAGTGGCCCGGCCAGTCCCATGTGGACTGTCTCCTCTTCACTTCATGTCCAACCATTTCCATTTGTGCTTCTCTGAGTTTTCTTTGGATCCTAAGATAATCTGAGTGGGTAGAGATAGAAATAATACCTGTAATCTTTCATCATTGCCTCATTAAATATCTTGCATTAGGAACTCCATTCAGTTCTGCCTATCAATGTTTTCTCCAAGACCATCACATTCTATTTCAAAATCCTGAGACATAAAATAGCTATTCAAATCATAAGACAAGATTAATTTCTTATGGAGAACAGTATGAAAGATTGATGCTTTCCCATTCCACCTTCAAAGAAATATTTGCAAAATTGTCTGAACAGTCTATCAAAGGTTTTTCCTTTTTTTCAGCAACATATGTATGAGACGTAGGATTCTTATTGTAAAATTCAATTAGAAAAGAATATAGCAATAGAAGGAATTGGTTAAAGTATGAAATGTTGACAAAAGGATAAACTGATGCAATTCTTCTCACTATGATCTTCTCTGTACTGAAAAATAAATCCTTGTTCTTAAGAGTTTGTTATTTAGGTGCACATATAAAGGCTTTAGCATAGCTCCAACTATTCCAAGGCAGTTGAAGAGTTCAAGTATTGAGGTGCTTGTCTTGCACATAGCACCATTGGCTTGGATCCCTGGTACCACATGGTCCCCTTGGCACCACTGGGACAGTCCAGGTACCTGATCATCACAGAGTCCAGTGACACCTCATCTTTGGCTCTTACTGGGAGTTCTCAAGAGGGGTCTGCAGGTCTTTAGAACAAACCACCCAGCAGACAAATATGGATGCTAAGACATGTGCATAGCCTCAGATGGTCTCACTTCCAGCCTCTTGTTATGGAGAACAGTAAATATATGTAGGGCAAGGCTCTTGGAAATTCTCAAGCATTTTTGAGAATGTGGAGAGTCCTGAGACCTCAATGTTGGGCCTGAGTCTCCCAAGAGAAAGAGCTTCTCCCAGAGGTTCTCCGGGCAGAGAGGCTCCATGAATGGGGGGACACTGCCTCACAACTCATTATTACAGGGCACCCCTGAGAAGAGCTTGTCCTAGACTATAGACAAGCAGCAGTTTCTCAATTGCTTGGTCTGATGGAAACACCAAGTGAAGACAACTGTGACAATCCTGCCTGATGTGTCCTAGTGCAAGGCAGGGGCCAGCATCGTTTTTAGGAGAGGTTAAAGCTCAACTATTACCACCCTATATCTGACAGTCACCACAGAAGGAAGCATCCAACAGTAAAAACCAAACTATCCCAAACATTATCAGAAAGCGCTATTTGGGAAGAGCCTCAACTAGCAGACAAAAAGAATTCTGGGAAGAAGGGACATTAACATTTCCTGCCCAGTGGAAATTTGCCTCCAACCAGCCCTGAAGTCTGAACAGTGGACAAAAAAACTCCACCTTTTCAACCTGTTTAAAACAATCCCCTTTATGCAATGCAAGTTCTGGAAATTGGTCTCTTGAGGGCTGACCCCTTTCCATCTTGAGAAAGTTAAAAATCTGGGAACCCTTCCCATCTCCCCATTGAAAATCTGTTCTCTGCAGTCTGTCTTTGAGTGATTTATATCCACCGAGAATGGTAGTGACTTAAATCAATTCTGAGTTATTTGAGAATAAAAATATTTAGGCAGCAGAATGTTCTCTTCACTTTGGATCAAACTCTCTTCTGAACACTCATCCTCCCATTAGTTATAAGGAAAGACAAGCAGCCAAGAGATGGACTTCATTGCCCTATGTCTCTTTGGGTTTAGAATGGCTGGGACCGCATGGTGTTTGCAGAGCCAAAAGGTTCACTCACACACACACACACACACACACACACACACACACACACACACAATTGATGTTTCCTCCTGCCCAAAGGTGCACAGCCCTCCTCAGGCCATTCCCATAGAATGCACAAAGACTAAAAACAGAAAGCTTATTACTGACTGATCCTCAAAACAAATTCAGTCCTCAGCCCATGCAAGAAAGTTCAGAATAACAAGCAAAAAAACAAAGTTAACAAGTTAGAGAAACCCCTTATAATTCAAAACTAAAACTTGAAAAGGGTGTATCACCATAGGGAGGTCACCACAGCTTCTAGAGCTGAGAGATG
>PVKC010049271.1:0-10764 GCA_004027635.1 Crocidura indochinensis | reverse complement strand
TATAGCAACGGGATTCATCTAAACGATAAATTATTCCATATTTTAGGTCCAAGATTGGTTGGTAAATATGATTACCTTTCAAAATTTTGATTACCTTTTCTGTAAAATGGAAATGAGATTGCTACACTTTATTGGATAAGTGTGAGGAATATAATCAGCACCTTCTTGTAACTCATAAATACAAGGCAGGTGGCCTTGAATTTACATGTATTTATTTTTCAGTAAGCTCAGTACACTTAGTAACCCAATTTAGATTAACTCAAATTTAGGGAAAAGGCAATCATTTCTATTATCAAAGAATACTGGCTAATGGGTAATTATTGAAAAACTGATCTCAACAACGAAAACTTTGGAGGGAATTTTCTAGAGTAGCATTTTATTTGTGTGATTGTCTTTTGTTCCTAGCATTATCTCTCTAAAAATTTAAAATATATAGCAATCTGAACCTGACTAGCTAGGGCTGTGGGTCTTTCTAAACACACTATATTGCTTTATAATGAATTATGGTAATTAATTCCATTAATTACAAATTAATTTACTAAGATAGATTTGGCATCTATGTACTCATATGCTCAGGGAGAAATAAAACCCACAGAAAAAATAATACTTAAAAAGACCACAAATTGAAAATTTGAATATTTAAAAATATATTTCATGGGATAGAGGACTGAACAAAATCTTGAGGTACTCATTAATTACCCCTGATTGTCCTCAAGATACTATATATGATTCAAGAGATTTGAACCAGAATCAATGGAATGTAAGGCAAGAACCTTAACCCCTGTTCTATCTCTTAAGCTCTAAAAAAAAAAAAAGGCAGGAATTTTTAAGTGATTTTTTTCTCCAAAAATAAACATAGGATTACTCAGTAAAACTCATTCATTCAATATATAATTGATTACTGTGTCATAATTATGTCTTCCTATTGTACTATAAAGATGTTTTAATGCTTTCTATTCAATAGTTAGACTTAAGATTATCAAGAAAATGGAAACAGTGAGTTACAAAGAGATTTGCCCTTTCATACACTTTGATTTCTGTACAAAACTATTCATCTTTTTATTGATTTTAAGTGTTTTTTACATAGTCAGGATATTTGCATTGCTTCTGAAATGCCAAAAAATTTAGTTTAACCTTTGTTTTATGGTTAGCTTTGTCATACAGAAGAGTTAATAATGTGCATAATAATATAAGACACACTTTTCTTTTATAATCTCTGAATTGCTGAAGAAAGTTTTTTTTTCCAGACAAGATCGCCCAAATATACTATATTATACTTTGTCCTGTTTCCTCTATGTTCATACTTAAGCCATTAATCCAATTATAGTATGATACATGCTGTGATTATGCATCATAAATACATTTCCAATAAAATCTGATTTGAACATGGGATTTTTAGCCTCTTAATCCATGTAGATAAAAGCATGGATTTTTATACTATGTGTTGGTAGAATAAGTGTAATAGATTTATGTGGTATTCTAAATTATCAGTCATATCTGTTAAAATTAGTACTTTGATGCTATTTTAAAGAGCATCACTTTTTATATAATGTCTAAAATATGCTAACCACAGTCCTTCGTATAGAACATATGCAATTTCATATAATCCCTCATAAAGTTGTGATTCATAAAGGACATTAATTTAACCCCAAAGTTGCATAGTTCATAAAGCCTGTCTATTTTGATTTCAAAACTTGTGCTCTTTAAATGTAAAGAGAAATTTTAATATATCTAGAATATATAATTATAATTATAATATTTGGGGGTAATGCATTTTTAACAAATGTTAAATAGCCTGTTAAAAATTCTTCAATACAATAACCACCATTTTAATCACAATTTAATATAGAAACTTATTTAGAATTTCACTTGTGTGAACCTCTATTCCTGGGTAAAAAATATGCTAGATAACATATACTGTATTATTTCTCATTCTCTTTTCAACATTTTTAGATTAAATGTAGTGAGGAGGCAAGATAATCATAAAAGTTTTAAGCAAGAGGGGGATTTTATGCATTTAACATCTAATAACTAACCATGAAGCAAAGGGTAAACTGGAAATTCATTTACCAGAAATTATTACTTAACTATTTACAGCTTCTTAAAATAAAATGCACAGCGGACCATAGTTAATTCCATCATCACTTTTAAATATAGCAGAAATATTTATATTACTATCCTATAGATGAATTTTACTATTATATAATATCAAAACAAAGTCATGTAGTACTTTGTTGCTTGAATGATAGCGTTATTTATATTAGCACAATTGATTGTGCCTATCATCTCATAGACAGGTAATGCAGACTTCCATTTTACAAGATGACAGAAGTTATACTGCTTCCAAAATAATATTTACTTCCAAAACATTAAAATGGATAAATGAGTAAGAACTACAATAAAGTTCTTTGCATCCCTTATTCAGTTTTGTTTTGTTTTGTTTTACTATGCTGCACATCTTTTCAAAGAAAATAAAACCTCGGTTTTCCTATTTCAAGTGCAATTAAATCCTAATAAAATGGTTTGTGTTCTTTTTTTTATAAATATTAACATACACTCTTAAAACATACTGTTACAAAAAAAGATGTTGGGGTGAAAGAGATAGTACAGTATTTAAGCTTTGTGCCTTGCATATACTAGTCACCATATGGCCCTTGAATACAGGGTACAACTCTGGGGGCTAAGAGCATCCCCCAGAATAGCCTGGGCAATGCTTCTTACTGCAGAGACCAAGTAGGACCCCATTCTCTAATTTTGACACTGAACTACTGACCTGGGTGGATAAAATTTTTGGTCATAGATCTATTGAGCTCAGTTTGAGAATTCCACTACCTCCCAGCAAAAACTAAAATGTTATTATCTCTATTGTGAGGACTATAAAACTTTAAGAGTACAAGTATCATTCCTTTAGGACTGAAAACAATGGAAGGTAGATCAAAGAGTTCGCTGAATTATATTTTAAGTCAACATAATTATTATTTACAACTAATTTTATATCTTCAAATTCCTAAAATGCAAATTCCGTTACTCGTGAATAACTACTCTTGGGGGTACAAAGATAAGTGTAACGTTTATAAAAGTTAGTACTTTCTGTGGTAGTCTCTAAGAGAAGTTCTTTTGCTACATCTCTATTTCCAAATTTTAAAGTAGTTAGCATGTATCTATTTTGGATAAATAGACTAAAAATTATACAGTTTAATGTTGCATTGAATGGGGGTTGACAAACGCAGTAGTTCACATAGTAAGAGGTTGATGTCAGTGGTGTTCCAAGGACCATGAGGTGTCTCAGAGGCTCAACCAGGGACTGTGGCTTGCAATGAATGTACTATGTCCCATGTCACTATAGGATTTTCTTGTTTAGTATTATAATAGCATCATTATTAAGTCCCACTGACAGAAATCCTATTCTATATATGTCACATAGAGGGAAAGTTCATTGAAAAAGTCATATGTTCAAGTATTTTCTTTGTTTTGTCTACTTCTTAACACAACTTTTCAATATTATACTATTATTTTCATTTCATATATTTGGAAACTAGATTTTAATAAGAGATTTGTCTTTGATCACATAACAAGTCTTCAAATCCTAGTACAGTATTGTTTTTATACTGCCACATTTTTTTTTCTTCTGGACAACAGATTTGTCCCTCACTAAGAATACCAATCTGGTTTGTACCAAGGGAAACTCATGACGTCCCTAATAGCTTGTATTTATTTTTACTTATCATTCTTTATTATACTAAGTATTAATCACTATTGCACTAAACATAGAACAAAGAGTATTGCATAAATCCATTTTATCCAAGCAATGGTTTGTTTGTTGACTAAATTTACCCATATTTTTCTATTATATTATTAATCATGTGTTTTAAACTAATACAGTTCAAACAATTGTCAAGACTATTCTATAAATGATATTGCATACATACCTAATACCACTATGAAATTTCAATTTATACAAAGAATTAGAAATAAAACATGGAGCCAACAGAAAGAAATCAAATTAAACCTAGAGAATTTTCATTCAATGAAAAGAAAAAGAAAAATGTTTAAATCATAAATGAGCAAAATAAAAATAAAAACTGGAACTGACTCAGTTCCAGTTTGAAAAATATAGATCATAAAGATGTTAGATTTCTAATACCTGCAAAAGACTAATATTTATATAGAAGAAAGTAATTTTATACTTATCAGGAATGAAATTATTTCAAACTATCAGAAAAAATATTTAGTCTTCTAAAGGTTTAATAACTGGTATTAGGAACAAGAGACTCTCAAAACCAATGCCATTGAATTTTGAGTTATATGTGATGCTACTCAATTTGTATATGTTTATTTATTAAAGTTCAACAAATGATTCTGAGAAACATCTTTAACAGTGAGAATGAGAAAATACCCCTGATGTTTGTTTAAATGCCAACTTAACTCATATACAACAGGCCTCCAATTAAACTGTCTTTATTTCTTTCCTTATTTTTCTTTGGCTTTGGGGACATTCAATTATGCTCAGGACTGACAACTGGATTTGTATTCAGAATCTCTCCTTGTAGTGTAGGATGCTAAGAATCTAGCTGAATTGGCTGTATGTAATGCAAATACCCTGATGCACTTTTCTCTGCTCCCCCAAATATCCTTTGTTATACATGTACACAAATACACATATACTCACTCCATACCATGCTTAGCCATCCCCTCAAATAGGTTTTGATCAGAGAGGCAATATTGAGCAGAACTCCTACATTTATATTTATAATGACTCTCTATGAGAAAATTTGTATTAGCATCAGATCAAAAATGGGTAGTAATATTATTGATGATATATAAAATTGTACATGTTTGTGTGTGTGTTCATACACAGTTTCACCACAAGTATCATAAGCTTCACTTAAGCAGGCGTTTTTATCTGCTTTATTCATGATCCATGTAGGACTATGTAACTCCCCCAATTATATGTAAAGCCTATTTAAAAGTCATTTATAAAGACACATTTCATCAGATATAGTTCTCATATTTTGGATGCAATGATCATTTAGAACATTTGATGAGTTTTAAACTTTCTGTTGAAGATTCAGTAGTTCCGGGAATCTATGCTTTGCTAGGTAATTGAGAAGCAGATCATAAGCATCTGACATCTTAAGACATTCTCTTAAAGTTTATTAATGTCTCTTAAAGTCTTTTAAATTGATATCCAATTCCAGCCAAATCTACATGAGACTAAATGAACACAACCAAGCTGTCTTCAGGGATGTGAATAAATAGATGGCTTTCTTCCTGAAAATCCAACTATTATTTAATACCATGCTAAAGCAAAGAAAGGGGGAAAATCATAATAAGACAGAAAACTTCATCCTGTTCCTTCAGTGAGTTTTGACAAGAGGTTCTCTCACAAAAGTCCTATAACACTTGTCAATTCTGTTTTAGCATTTTTATAAACCTTCTTCCTGAGAGACACAATGGCTTATATTAAGAGAAAGATAATATAGAGAATATAGGAGAAAGATAATATAGATAAATTCAGTAAATTTTTATGATACCCTGGTTAACTAAGACCTAACAAAGTCTTTGACCAAGCAGCAGCCAAACTCTGAGACAAGCCTCATCCATGGAAGTAGTGTGACTCAACCTCGACATGCATACACATATTACATCTGAATGATTATGGGTTGTCAATCATATGGTGGGTAACTTACATTTCTGAAACCCAGGACCTCATCATGCAACTACCTTGTTTACCCTCTTTATGTAATATTTCTCCTCATTGTGATTTTGATCATTATATGTTTGGGTTAACAGGAGCCAACAAATTTCAAATGCAACCCAGAAATAACAAAGATGTGTCATGAACATGTGATCAGCTCAACCTAGGCACCAGCTTCTCATGATGAGTAATACCAGATGTTTCAGAGAAAGATACAAGTCTCTATTGCACATCTGCCTTATGCAATTATGCAATGATACATCACAAGGGAGTTTTCTTTCGCTGACTCTAATTTATCCATCAATTGAAGCCTCATATTTCAAGACCTTTAATACAATATTCTTGCATCCTTTCTGCATTCTTTTAATTTAAAAAAACAGTTTTCAACTAGATTCCCTCATTAACTATAAACCAAAGCAATTATCCTTATAGATAATTTTATTATAATGTCTTTTAGAAGTTGTGCAGCTAACACAATTCAGGTAAAACTACAAACAACCAATAACAATTCTAGGAAATAACAGGTTCTTTTGAATTATAGACTCTTGAAAAAAATCAATAAGTAAGAAACATCACTCACATGATAATTCATTAGTTCAATAGTAGTTTTAATAGTACTTTTTTTTCTAGTTTTCACGTGTTAAATACTAGAGTTATGGTTCTTCTTTTATAAAATCAACAATTATTAGAAAAATAAACTTATAATACAATAATAAATCGAGTGTATGCCCTGAAGAAAATCTCTATGGTTCTGATACAGAAAACCTAGAGAAAACTACTAAAATCATTAGTAAATTTTCTCCAGTACGTGACATTTAAACTGAGACTAAAGGTTAAGAAAACCAAGAACAGGCCAAAAACAAGAGGAAAATATTCTGGGGAGAGGAAATAATGAAGGTTAATCTTGTTTGTAGGTAGAACCAAGCTCAATGCATTTTAGAAAGTGAAAGAAAGTCAGTGTGTCTGGGAATAGGTTAAGAATCAGGTCTGGGAAGATGTTGAAAGTTAATATAAGGAGTTTGGTTTTGGTGTGTGAAATAGGAAGCCACTAATAGACTCAAAGTACAGGAACAGTCTGAATATATTTTTAAAAGGTCATTATGGATGCAAGGGACTAGACAAAGAGTATGGAGAGGGCTGATGTGTGTTTCCCAACATCTCGGGACCTTGTTAAATGCAGGTTCTGAATCTCACAGCAAGGATGGGGCATAAAGTCCTGCATTTCTAACAAGCTCCCTGATGTTACAGATGTTACCTTTGAATAACAAAGTAGGAAAATACTTTTACAGAGCATGAGGCTCTTTCAAACTGGTGGCTGAAGTAGAATGAAAAATATAGTCATGGAGAGAATTTGACAATGAAAAAAGTATCTGCAATAGAGAATTAACAGATTCTTTATTGCATGCTTATTAACTTTACAGAAACAATGTAAGGAGACCGCTGAAATAAAAATTTCTGAATTGCTTATATCAACCCTGAGTATGGATGTTGATAACAGTTGAGAAATTAAAGTCAGAGGCAAAGTCTTTCAATGACCAGACTTAATTAAAGTCAATGAGCAGATGATGATCAGCCAATGAGCAGACTTAATTAAAGTTCTAGGCAGTCTTTCAGTGAAAACCTTATCCTGGAAGATGGGGGTGGAAGAGAGATGAAGGTGAGAGAGGGCGTGACAGACATTGCCAAGCACAGGCTATTTCCTGAAAGCAGGGGATTTTCATTAGTATGTCAGAAATAACACAGAATGCACAGGAAATAATCTCAAATTTCAAAGTGAGATTTTTGAAGTAGCAGTTCTACCACATTGTAGCTGTTTCCAGAAAGAATCATTATATGGGTGTAATGATGAGATCGTGTATATGAAGCAGTTAGAATAGGGACTATCATCAGAAAGTGCTAATAAGTATTAATCAAATTATACTTATGCATCTTACTGAAGAACTTTTTCTGCCGCTTCTGAGAATGTTAAAAGGGAATGTTGAGTCTAGCCTCATGCAATCTATATAATTTCTGCTTCTAGTATAGTTATTTTCTGACAATTATTTAAATACAAACAAATGCAAAGAAAAGAAATTTATATGATAGGGTTAAACTATATCTGTCTTGTCTGTGTAGATATAGCAACTTCAAAACCTAATGGGATATCCCTAATAATTTGTTGTGCTGTGCATTTTTTCATGAGTGTTTTGGTCATTCATTAGTGTTCTTCAAAGAAGTCCCTCTTCATTTCCACTTCCAATTTTGGATGGGTATATTTGAATGTTTTACTGTTGTCTTGGTGAGTACTGTATATAACTTGAGTATCAACTCTTTATCTGACAGGTTGAATGCAGGTATTTTCCCATTTATTTAGCTGTCTTTTCAGTATGGCCCATGTTTCTTTCACCATGCAAAAACTCCAATTCATGTATTCCTGTTTGTCTGATTTTGATTCTGTTGTTTTTTCCAGTGGTGACATTATATGACTGAAGACAACTTTGAGGTCCACATTGTGCAGAATTCTATCTATATTTTCCTCAAT
The DNA here is from genome assembly GCA_004027635.1 of Crocidura indochinensis. Lineage (NCBI taxonomy): Eukaryota > Metazoa > Chordata > Mammalia > Eulipotyphla > Soricidae > Crocidura > Crocidura indochinensis. The sequence continues at coordinate 2,545 of PVKC010049271.1, read as the reverse complement.
ATACTTTATAGATTCTGATGTGATATCAGGGTCTTTAATCCTTTGAATTAAATTTTGTGTTGGGTATGAGGTATGAATATAGCTTTAACATTTTACACATAGTAATACAGTTTTCCCAGCACCAATTATTGAATAGACTGTACTTACTCCATTTTATGTTCTTAGCTCCTGTGTCAAAAATTTGCTGACCATAAAAGTAAAGGGTTTGTCTCTGGATATTTAGGAAAATTCAAATCAAGATGACAATAAGAGGGGCCCGGGAGATAGCATGGAGGTAAGGTGTTTGCCTTTCATGCAAAAGGTCATCGGTTCAAATCCCGGTACCCCATATGGTCCCCCGTGCCTTCCAGGAGCAATTTCTGAGCATGGAGCCAGGAGTAACCCTTGAGCACTGCCGGGTGTGACCCCCCCAAAAAAACAAAAACAAAAACAAAAGATGACAATAAGATACCATCTCAAACTAGTAATAATGGTATATATCAAAAGTACTGGGAGTAATCTATGTTGGCAGGTGTGGTGAAAGAGAATCACTCATCCACTGTTGGTGGGAATGTGGCCTGGTTCAACATTTCTTGGAAACAACATAGAGATATTTCAATAAACTAAACATTGAACTATCATATGACTCACAAATTCCACTTCTGGGTATCTACCCACAAAACACACAAACACATTCATTCAAAAAAACATATGCATACCACTATTCTTTGCACAATTAGTACAATATCTAAGATATGTAATCAATCTAAATATTTGTCCATTGACAGATAAATGAATTATGAAGTAGTAGTCTAGAAACAATGGAATACTACACAGTTGTAAGGAAAGATGAAATCATGCAATTTGTACGAATGAAACTAAAAAGTGTCATGTTGAATTAAGTAAGCCAGAAAAAGGACAAACATGGGATGATCTCCTTTATATGTGATATATAGAATAACTGGACTATGGATTGCAAAGCTGAATGAAAGGGGCTGCTTAGATAACCCTTGACTCCAGAGGAAAGAGAACAGAAAAGAAAATAAATAAGGGGAGGAGAAGGGTTTTATGGGAAGCAACAAGGAGTTTTGAGTACGTTGGTGGTATAGAGAAGAGGTACTGTTGAATATTCAAACCACAACATCAAGGACACTAAAAACAATTGATTCAAATGTAAAAATGTGTCTGGGAATTGGGATGGGGTTATAGGGGACCTTATGAATCCTGGTTGATGGAGAAGACACTGATTTGGAATTGGTGCTGGAACATAGTATGTCTAAAATATAGTTATGAATAACTTTGTAAACTGTGGTGCTTTTATAAAATCTTTTAAAATACAAATAGTAATTTTAATTTCTTTAAAAAGTGGAATTAATTTTATTTTACTTTAGCACTGTGCTTCGTAAAATTGCTAACATTGTTTCTGGCATACATGGTGCTATACCATGGCCCCTACCCACCCACCATCAAAGTGCCTGGATTTCTCTACAACTGTTCATTTTCTCTGTTCCTTTTACTTATCCATAAGAAATTTAGTAGGGAGACATTTGCCATGCATGCGACTGACCAGGGAGGAACCGGTTCGATTCCAGGCATCCCATAAAATCCCCCAGCCAGCTCTGAGTGCAGAGCCAGGAGAACCTCCTAAGCACCGCTGGGTGTGGCCCAACAACCAATCTATTAGTCAATAAATATAGTTAAAAAAAAAGAAATTCAGTAGGCCAAATGTTAGCATGTAGTTTTTGGCCCAGCACCACTGAGATAATCTGCATGATAAGTTACTCTCTGTCTTCTTCTGAGAAAATATGACTGCCTGAAAAAAAAAGTTTCTATTTTTTGCTAATTATAAAAAGTTTCTATTTGTAAAACATTCTATAAAGACTTTCTATCAGCTAGATTAGATGGTGTCTACAAGAAATTATTGAATAGAAACAAGTTAGATTTAGATGTATTCAAATGAATTTTTTTAGCAATAATGAAAAGGAAAATTCTTTTCTTGGAGGCAAAATATCACCCTTAAATTAAGAAATGGTCCATGTGTCTACAAATGCTACCAAGACAATTTCCAATTAACTATAGCATTAAATCAACATAGAATTTAGAAAGCTTATCCAGATCTTACATTAGCTTTGAAAGGAGTCAAAAAAGGAAACGTACATGTAAATTATTGAAGCTCTTAGAAAGAGAAAGTTTAGGCAAAACCAAGGTAAACTCTTAGGTTTTACTCTAATGACCATGAAGATTTTATTTGCTTGATGAGGCTGGTGTAGTTGAGTTGGCAGGATACATGTTTGCAGGTTGCAGAACCAGTTTAATCCCCAGCACTACGGTATGTGGTTCCCAGAAAACCATCAGAAGTAGTCAATGAGTGAAGATACAGAAATAAGTCCTGGGGCCCGGGAGATAGCATGGAGGTAAGGTGTTTGCCTTTCATGCAAAAGGTCATCTGTTAGAATCCCGGTGCCCCACATGGTCCCCCGTGCCTGCCAGGAGCAATTTCTGAGCATGGAGCCAGGAATAACCCCTGAACACTGCCAGGTGTGACCCAAAAACCAAAAAAAAAAAA
>PVKC010049270.1:0-10761 GCA_004027635.1 Crocidura indochinensis | reverse complement strand
CACAGCATCTTGGCAAATCCATTTTGACTAATAAATTGCATAATAAAGTGTCAGAAAGTATAATAATTCCCATCCCTATCCTTCATTTTGCTTTTAAGGAAATTGATGCTCAGTGTGTGAACACAATTCACTGTAGGTCTTTCAAAAGGAGACTTCAAGTACTCGCCTTGTTAAGTTGCTGTTAATACAGAAGAGGTAGGCAATCTAAGCTTTCCCAAACGCAAAAGAAATAAAATGCCCTCTCTGGTCTTTTCATCCTAACTTTTGATTGGCAAAAGATAGTGAAGGAAGGAGGAAAGAAAGTCAGCTGGGCTTGGGATGTCTCCCAAGCATAACTACAACATATTTTCTTCGCTTCAGCATTTGGCTTCACAACAGTACTTGACATGAAGGTCTGTGAGGTGCCTTAGGGCCAATCATATGGCTTTCCTATCGCTGTCCTATCTAGGTTGTTCCCTCCTTTCTGCTTCCAAGGATGTCTCCAGGTTGCTTTTTGCATGATGATTTAAAAAGAAATGGGCCACTCAAGGACGGTAGCATTTTCCTACCCATTACAAACATGTTCATCGCTTAATTTAAATTTCTGTGCCTTTTAAAGGAAACTTGTAAATGTACTTATTCTTTTCCACCAAAGACACCGCTAATTATACACATTTCTGATATCTTTGTTTCATTGCCTCACATCAAATACTCATATCTGGCCCCTGTGATAAATAGTTCAGTACTCTTTAAAATAATTTTTAAATTTTACAATCAATTCTTATGTTGTTGGAGGGAGGAAGGCACTGGATTTGGCAGGAAAGAAGTAACATTAATTCAGATTAATATTGAAACTAGAGATAGTGGAGCATGCATTGCATGCAGCTGACCCAGTTTTGCTCTTTAGCACCACATAGAGCACACTAAGACCCACCAAAAGTGATTACTGAACACATAATAAAATTGACTTTGGCCCACCCTCCAAAACTGAATATGTCACAGGTTATATAATTATGCTATCTTATATAACAGTCAAACTAATAAGATTATGCTACCCTGGTCTTTCAGGCACAGATGGTATTTTCACAACAGAGGTTACATGTTTTATGAATTTTCCTCCAGTAAATCAGGACCACAGGCCTTTACATCATATTAGGTTAAAATCAGGTTGGTTTGTAGTAAACTAGTAGATCTAACACCTAGCAAAATAAGGACCCAACGTGTGTCTTTTCTAATCCTCCATGATTGTAATTGGATATGGAGTCTTGTAAAATTAATCCATTGTGTAAAAATGGGTGTCTACAATGTATGCCTGTTAGGTTACTGATCCTACCCTAATAAATAATTGTGCCCCACCCTAGAGTGTGACCTGGTGATCTGTAGGGTGGTACCTGATTCTTGTGTATAAAAGCAAAGGTCTGAGGAAGGCAGTGGGGGGGTCATTCTGGGATGGATTCTTCAGCTTTATCAATTGAACAAAGATAATATCTCCTGAAGTCTGACTACCTGTAAGTTTTCTATCCACCACTATCCTGAACCCTCAGGCCCTCCGACTGAACAGGGTGGCAGAGGAGTGGCCCTAGCAGGAGAAAGACCTCATCCTCCATCCTACCATCATCCAGCTCCATCCACGGCTGACTTGCAACATATGCCAACTTTCTAAATTATTAATGATTATATCAAAAATCACCAATACATGGGGCATGAGTGGTAGCAGAGTGGTAGGGTGTTTTCCTTGCATGTGACTGACCCAGAATGTAACCAGATTGATCTCCGATATCCCATAAGGTTCCCTAAGCCAGGAGCGATTTCTGAGCCCAGAGCCAGGGGTAACCCCTAAGCGTCACTAGGTGTGGCCCAAAACAAAACAAAACAAAACAAAAAATCTCCAATAAAGTAACATCACGTTATTTCACATTGGAGGTTATTTATCAATGAACAAAAGTGAAAAACAAATTAGGTATGTGTTTAAACTCTATCTAATGCCTCAAGGAAGTTATCATTGTCTTTTAAGAACTACTAGAATAGAAACTGTAAGTGAACATAAGTGTATCAGACAAGTTGGGAAAGTGAGGATATTTCAACTTTTCACTTGGGGCTTGATGGTCACTTGATGGTCTATCTGTCATGAAGGCCCAGATAGCAAATCATTTTTGGCAGTGTGCTTATTGTTATACAGCTGATAAAAAAAGATCTTCAAAATTATTGAAGAACTAGATATGATTCTTAAGCAGAAGGAGTAATTCTACTGTAGTCACTAGATAAGGCAGGAAGCAAACAAAAACAAAAAAATTCTATCAAAACTTGGTAGAGGTGCTAAATATGATGAACTTCTATAAGACATATGATGTGGATGACCAATAGGCATGTGACTTATTATCAGGGAAATGCAAGTTAAATGTGTGTGTAAAATTCCAATGAGAATTCACTCTGGAAAAAAGTCAGTTACCAGAGATCTTGCTCAGACTAAAGCACTGGCTTTCCTGTGTGAAGCTTTGGGTTCCTTTCATGGCACTGGAAACAAACAAACAAACAAACAAAACAGCCAAATGATGTCAATTATGTGATAACTGCCAGAATGATATTCTCTGGAAATGTTTGATATTTTCCTTGTGATATACAGTATGACTGAAATTTAATAGGAAAATAGAATATGGTAAGGGCCCCAAATTTATAGAATAAAGAGAGTAGAACCATTATAACTATCATTTAAAATGGTACCATTGTTACCTTCATGGGTATAATAGAGAAGCAGTACAGAGCAAAGGAAAAACAACACATCAAGTGATCCTAAGATCGGATGAATGCTGTTCTCATAGAAAAGCATCCAACCTCTTTAGCCCTGGTTTCTTCCAATGTACTATCATTGTAATAATAATGTTACCCCTAGGTTTGTAAGCAGCATAAAAATGTGAAGGTATTTACTTATAATTACAAAGCCACCTGTAGAGGTAGCCTATTGATTTTCACTTTCATTTCTCGGTGTGCTTTTAATTTTTAATTAAATTGCCATGAGACACAGAGTTACAAAGTTGCTCATAAATAATTTTCCATCATGCAAGTACTCCAGTATTCTTCATCAGTGCACATTTCCCAACACTAATATCACCAGTTACACTCTTGCCCTCCCCAAGAAATTCTTCTATGGCAAACATTTTTCCTTCCTCTATCGTTTTCTCTCCTTTTTTCTTTAGACTTCTCCTCCCATCTCAGCAGAGTTGTCTTGGAATAATATGACCCATACAAACATAAAAATAATCCCTTTTTCAGCTTATCAGGGTTTTAATAACAAATATCCTTTTTTTTCACAGAGTGAAAACTCTTCACAGACCAACCATTCCAGATTCCATCATGCTTAGTGATTCACACTAGCATCTTACTCCAGAACGAATTTAATGGGTCTTCATTTGCCTCACTACCTATTTCCCACCTTCTATTCACCATTATGAGGTTTAGATTATGTTTGACTTAGTAGCTATGTTAAATAGAATTGACTTAGCATTGAGGAAGAGAGCAGTATAAAGCTTAAACTCCATGGTTTCTATAAATTTCCACCAAACCATTATTGAAATTGTATAGTTTCAATTTTCCACAGTGTGTTAAAATTGACTGATAGTCAATATATTTATTTTACTTTCTTTGCAGAAAAACTTGGGTTGTATATATTTGCTATTGTTGGAATCCCTAACTCTACCATAAATTATATCTTTTCTTTTTAATTGGAAGTACAGAACATGATGTCAAATATTTGAAATTATATGAGAAAATGTTTAGGATATGGTTATGCTAAAATAGATCAAGATATAGTATTTTGTGGGGTTGGGTCACATCTGGCAGGGCTCAGGGGTTACTCCTGGCTCTATGATCAGAAATCACTCCTGGCAGCTCGTGGAACCATATGGGATGCTGTGATTCGAATCACCAACCTTCTGCATACAAGGCAATCTTACCTTCATACTATCTCTTTGGGCCCATAATATAGTATTTTATATAGAAATTAAACTAGGAAAAGTAGAGCAAGAAAAATGAAAGAATGGTGATTTGTTGGTATAATTGTGATTGTGATGGGTTTCTGATTAAAATGTATAAATAGTTAAAGGAATCATAATTATAATTCTCACAATGACCTATTGTTAATATAAGTTAAAAATTAAGATATTCTTCAGGAGTACATCTTGTAAATACTATAACCTAAAACATAAGCACTTCTTAAAGAATTTATTTTATATTGATTGCATTAAAAGCAGATTTTAACATAATGATTACATGTAAATATGTCTGTAATGCAGTCTGAAAATAAATAATACAAAAATGGCATATTTCTAAGGGGGAACAAACCAATAAACTTCCCATTATCGTAAAAGTTTTAATGCATACCTTTCAGAAAGTTGCAAATCAATCATGCAAAGAATTAAGTCAGAAGATTTGAACTATGTAATTAACAACCTTAATTTAACTGAATATCATATAGAAGTCTATATTTTATAATTAGAGAATACACATTTCTTTCAAGCATACCACTCTGGGCATTAGTAAAAATATGATAAAGTATTGGTCATAAAGAATTTTTTGGGCTGGAATGATAGTAAGCTGTAAAAAACTTGCCTTGCCTGTGACTAACCTGGGTTTAATTTGTGACACTCCAGATGGTTCTCCCAAGTCTGACAAGATAGGCTCCTCTGCATATAACCAGGAGTAAGCCCTGGGCACCACCAAAACAATAAAAAAATCTTTCAAATTTTTAAATAAGCACTTTATAAAAAATATAAGCCTGACTTTTCTTCCTTTCCTATCTGGATGCTCTTGATATCTTTTTCTTGCTTAATATCTATGGCAAGAATTTCCAGTACTATGTGTAATAGGAGTGGCGAGAGAAGGCAGCCATTTATTGCACCATCTTTTAGAGAAAAGGATTTTAGTTTATCACCATTAAGAATAATATTTGTCATTGGCTTGTGGTAGATGGCCTTGACTCTTGAGAAAGTTTCCTTCTATTCCTATCTGGATAAGAGTTTTATCAAGAATGGGTGTTGGACTTTATCAAATGCTTTCTCTGCATCTATTGATATGATCAATGGATTTTATTTTTCTTATTGTTGATATGGTATATCATATTGAATTATGTATGTTAAACCATCCTTGAATACCTGAAATGAATCCTACTTGGTTGTGGTGTATGACCTTCTCAATAAAGCATTGGATCCTATATGCCAGAATTTTGTTGAAGATCTTTGCTTCTGTGTACATCAGGGATATTGGTCTGCAGTTTTCTTTTCTTGCAATATCTCTGTCTGTTTTTGTATCAGGGTAATGTTAGCTTCATAAAAACTATTTGGGGTGGCCAAAGTAGTGGCACGAGCAGTAGGGCGTTTGCCTTGTATGTGCTGGCCTATGACGGACTGTGGTTCTGTCCTCCAGCATCCCATATGTTTCCCCAAACCATGAGGGATTTCTGAGTGCATAGCCAGAAGTAACCCTGCATGTGGTCCAAAAAGAAAACAAAACAAAAACTCTTTGAGAGTGTCCCTGATTTTTTAATTTTATGAAAGAGCCTGAAAAGAATTGGTAGTAGTTCATCTAGAAAGGCTTGAAAGAGTTAGCTAGTGAATCTATCTGGGACTGTGATGTTGTTTTGAAGAAGACTATTGATTACTCATTTAAGTTCCTCAGTAGTGATGAGTCTGTTTAGATATGCTAGATCATCCTGGTTTCTCAAAGAAGAAATACAAATAAATGGCCAAACAGCACATGAAAAAGTGTTCTACATCACTAATTGTCAAGGAGATGCAAATCAAGACAACGATGAGGTACCATCTCGTGCCACAGAGACTGGCACACATCAGAAAGAACAGGAACAATCAGTGCTGGAGTGGATGTGGGGAGAAAGGAACTCTCATTCACTGCTGGTGGGAATGTCATCTAGACCAGCCCTTATGGAAAACAATATGAAGATTCCTCAAAAAACTGGAAATTGAGCTTCCATATGATCCAGCTATAATACTCAGAGGGATATATTCTAGGAACACAAAAATGCAATACAAAACTACTTTCATCACATCTATATTCATTGCAGAACTATTTATAATAGCCAGACTCCGGAAACAACCAAGATGTCCTTCAACAGATGAATTGCTAAGGATACTATGGTACATAGACACAATTGAATATTATGCAGCCATCAAGAGAGATGAAGTCATGAAATTTTCCTATACATGGATGGACATAGAAACTATTACGTTGACTAAATTAAGTCAGAGAGAGGGAGACACACACAGAGTAAACTTACTTATCTACTGGTTTTATGAAAAAATAAAAGACAATATTGTAATAATGACCAGAGATGAGGGCTGGAAGAACTGGCTCACAATATGAAGCTCACCTCAAAGAGGGGTGAGTGCAGTTAGAGAAATAATACACTCACAACTACCAAGACAATATTAATGAATGAGAGTAGAATGCCGGTTTCAAATGTAGGCAAGGGAGTAGGGAGATGGGGACCATTGGTGGTGGGAATGTTGCACTAGTGTAGGTTTTTTTGTGTGACTGAAACCCAACTGCAGTCATGGTATTTAAATACCAGTCACAGTATTTAAATAAAAATATTATAAAAGAAAAAACAAAATAAATACATACAACAAAAAACAGAAGTTCTTTCAAAATCACAACCTTTGGATTCTGAAGTCATTTCTAGAATGCACTTAAACATATATATTTTCTGTATCTCTTCTCAATGTTTCTTTTGATATGCAGTGAGTGTTGTTTTCAATTAATTTTTAATTTTGTGTTTGGGAGCCACACCTGGCAATTTCTTGAGCATACTACTCTTGGTGCTATGCTCAGGGGTCAATCCTAGCAGTGCCCAGAGTACAGTATGTCATGCCAGGAATGGAACTGGGATGCACTAGGGTTAATCACATGCAAGGCAAGTGCCTTAAGCCTTGTGCTATCTTCCCAGAAACTCATTTTAAAAATGATTGTCTTAAATAAGTTCAAAATTTAAAACATCATGTTCTAATATGCCTCGTATCTGCTTCCCTCTACTCTTTCAAGTTCATCTTTTATGATTCCCTTCACTCCTTGTGTTCTGTAACTTGATTAGCATTTACAATCCATGAGACTTTCTAGCAGAGCTAAAATACATCCAACCACAAAGAGCAAGGCCAGAGACCCAAAGTTGCAATTTACTCAGATAGCAATTTCTCTTCCAGCTACATGAGGGAATATTATCAATGGTCTTAGTATTAAGGCAGATATATGTCATGAAATTATAATAATCATAAAACAAGTATATGTATATGCCCTTCTTTGGAATAAATTATTTACTCTTCCAGTAGAACCTGTCACACTTGATATGTTTTCCAATTACAATGCTTATTAGATCATTTTTGTCTTATTTAGGGGCCATACCCAGCTGTGCTTAGAGCTTACTCCCAGATGTTCCTTCAAGGACCACTATTTCCTGGATCTCCACAAACCATATTCAGGTCAGCCACAAATATAGCTAGTGTTCTACTTGCTGTATTTATCCCTCCAGTCCTAGTTTATCAGTTATAATTTCAAGTACTTTAAATGTACTAACATATTCAATCTACAAAAGCCATGTGAGATTATAATCTTCATTGTGTAGATGAAAAAAAAGGGCATACATTCACCCTAAAGTCAAAAGAAAATTATTATAATAAAAATAAAGGAGTTATTTTCTAAACCCCTCTGTCCTAAATCAGGTATCTTTACTCTTTTATTATAAAATGCCTAGATCTTAACTATTTTAAGTATTAAAATTCATACATTCTCAGTTGCAGCTCATCAGCTGAGCCATGGAAGCATGAACAAAGAAATAAATGATATATAAACTACTAGCCAGAACTATACTTCAAATTCACTAATGGACAATAACAACAGGCAAATTTTGTATAATTTTGCATATCACAGAGTATTCTTTTTCAGATAAAATTCATCATTAAATATGTGGGTACTTTTTTAGGGTTGGATACTTGGCATTCATACTACAGACAAAAATGTTCAGAAAAATGTTAGAAGCATTCTTAATTGATCACCATATAAAAATAGGAAGCAGGCTAAATTTAGCCAGTGGGATTGAATTTGTTAACCCCCTATCTAAATCAATAACACAACTGAGATATCCGCAGCACCATAGTCACAAGGATAAATCTGAACTCAAGTATAAATCCAAAGCAATGGAAAGTTAAAAGAAAGGCAGGAAGAAATACTGATTTATAAAACCAACATATATAGCAATAGGGCTGTACTGCAAGCACTGCATTATGATGGCCTTAGTGGCCTCTAGAAAAAAACTAAGCCTAAGGAGATCTGGGATTCAGTTTCACTGGGAGTAGCCTATGAGCTCCCTGAGCACTGCTTGAAGACACCCAAAATAGTATAAGACTATTGGCTATGAAAATACAAAAAATAATTGAATACTTGTCGTAGGTTTGGAGACACATCCAGCAATGCTAGGGGCTTATTCCTATTTCTGCACTCGGGGATTACACATGGCATGTCTTGGGGAACAATATAATAGTGTGAGGCTGGAACTCCGATCAAAGGTCTATAGGGCAAGCACCATAACTGCTGTACTATCGCTCTGGCTCTGAAATACTATTTTTAATACTATTTTGAAGACAAGTATTGACAACATTTCATAATGTTTCTAAGATAATCAGGAGAAACTGAAATTTAGCTGCTATGCTCTTTTGCACTCAATAAATATAGAAATGTTAAAAAAGTGATAGAATAATATACATTAAAATGCTAACAAAGTATCTTTAGAAGTGTTTATTTTTATTAATTTTCTATAGTATTTTAACAATAAATATGCCTTACTTTCATGATAAGGAAAACGGTATTAAATATATTTCTAATAATTTCTCCTAATTTTAAAATATACTTTTGGTGAAGTTCATATTTTATTGATAAATTGTTTCTTTGGTTCAAGGCAACATCAGTCAATTTACAAAAGACAATTGCATATACATAACGAGTAACACTAAGCAGCTGTTATAATATCCACATATGTCATTCCACTCAGATATCCTTCTGCCAGTACATTCCCTAGAATCCATTATTAAAAGACTAATTCCAGCTATATAATTTTAATATGGCATTAACTATATTCTAGGGGAATACTTTCAGGTCAGGGCATATCAAAAACCTAGGTGATGAAGAAAGTCATATCAACCTCCTCTAAAATACTCTTATTAATTAGTGATGCATGCCTGGTCAAAAATATTGAAGCCACATATAAGAAACTTCGAGGGATGGAACACCTGACTTAAATCTCTGAAGCAAGGTAGAGACATGAACAAAAGGCAACAAAGGTACAAGAATATAAAGTTTTAAGAAACGCATGGCATATTTAATACATCACTGGTTAAATATGAAATTGCATTGAAGCAAATTGTTAGTGTGGCAAATTTACTAACAAAAATCTGCTCTGATCTTAAGTTCTGGTCTCCAGGAGTGCTCACATATGTCTATAATTTACAGGCCTGCAAAAATGAGTCCTAAACATTCCCATGATTTCATTCATACACATAAGATTACCAAATGCCTCAGGTTCTTCCATTTCACCCTTGCTCACTGTGTCAGTGTCCCTTTCTCAACCACGTCTTTCTCACTCCTTGTGCTCTTCTCTGCTTCATGCTTTTCTCTTGGCCTGGTGTTCTGATGATCCTAGTACATGAATTCACTCCTATCCAGAATTTTGAGGAAATGCTCCACTATTGGCATGATTTTTAATGAAACTTAGCTTTTGAATGCCAATACTGTTCTATCTGCAGACTTTCATGTGAAGATTTCATCTACTACTCTTCATATCTTGATATTGAGATACTGGAATTCTGAGCTTGTTGTTTAGCAATTCCACATGATGATCATTATTACCTTATACACAAACCAATGATTTTGTAAAGGTTTGTCTTCTAACTATATATTTCATCCTTCCCTAGAAGTGTTCATAACTGTGTTCTGTTCAAATCTGTTTTTAGATTACAGCTAACCCCCTCATTTGGCAGCCCAACTCTAGGTATCACCTTCCAAGGATTTTTTAGTTTAATGATTTTAACTTCATTTACTTCCAGACAACAATGAGGCTTCTATCTGAACCTCCTTTCTGGCCAACAATCACTACAAATCCAATCTATTTCTCTCCAGTCTCTTCACCCAATTTCTACCGATGTCCTTTGATTGCAGTCTAAATCCCTAATCCTGGTATAATATTCAAGTGTACTCTCTCCTCTTTAGCAGTAAGTGAAAATCATACAAACCAGCAAATGTAGCATCATTACAAAGTCATGATTTCTAACATTCTTTGCTGGCATTTTAGCAATTCCCCTTTATACTTTTCATCAGTCTAGATACTACTTTGACCTTGCTAAACTGTTACTATCATGCTCAAAGGGTAGTTACTCATTTTCAAGCTCTTCCATTTTCCATATCTAACTCACATTCCTATTTTATGAATACAACCGTGGCTTTCAGTTATGAATTGTTTAATTTTCTAGATTTCTACCATAAATATTTACAATCCCCACCTGCCCTTATTTTCTTCAATGGGATGATTCTCTCAATGGGATAATTGGGAGGTTTCCTTATCTTGTTCAAGATCTTTTGCCCTACTGCACATACTCTCTTATCACCTCATAGATACGGCTCTCAAATGTCCTCCCATACCTCAAACCCATTTCTTCAAACAAACCTTTTCTTTCAAACTATATTCACTCTAGGATTTCTCCATCAACTCCAATAATTTAAAATACCCCC
>PVKC010049269.1:0-10755 GCA_004027635.1 Crocidura indochinensis | reverse complement strand
AATATTCCTTTATCATTATCAAGACAAAATACAAAAAATGTTTCTAGAGATCTAGCATAAAATATAATGGCTTATATTTGGTTTTAATTCAGTGAAATTTTTCTCAGAGATATGAGTTTTTAGGGTTGGCTGCTAAGTCAGTAACTTAAAATAACCATGTATTGACTCACAGTTTTGAAAACTGTATGCCTTATATGAAAGTGTTGACAGGGCCTTGATCCCTTAGTAATCTGTAAGATTCTTTCTCTTCTAGTTTTAGATTTGTCAGAACTCTTTGATTTTATACTTTTGTCACTAAATAATTCCATGTTATCATCACATAAAATTCTCCTAGGGTTTCCCTCTCCTCATACAGCCACCTCCTATCTCACTAGTCATATGAGGCCAGAAACTTAATACAGTGGGAATGCATGTGCCTTGATTACGCCTGACCTGAGTTATGTTCCCTGCATCAAAATTGGTCCACTGAATATTACCAGACCTATTTTGTGAGCAGAGTCAGTTATGTAAAAAGCAAAATAAAGCAAAAAAAGATTAAGATAATTAGATTTAGGTTCTGTTATCCAGCATCATTTTTATAAATCCATTATATTTATGGTGATCATATTTAAAATAAGATCGCATTCAGGAAGTGATTAGACACTCAAATTTTACCATTTTTTGTTATTTAAAATATAATTTTGATTAATAATCTCTAGCAAAATAACTTGGACACATTTGACTATGAACAATTTTTACCTATTCTGGGAAAATAGCAAAGCATCAATATCAAAAGGATATGTCATTAAATTGTTACAGGTTTAAAGAAGATGAATGCTCTAAAACTTTTTAAATTAAGTGTTTCACCATAGGCAATAATTGATATTATGGTACTTCAGTAAAATGTTTGTGATAGTTTGCAGGCTCAAATAAACTACTTCTGAAAGAAAACCACGATGTTGTCTATTAGCACTAAAGCTTTACTTTGATTACGAGAAAAACTCTTCCACCGGGAGAATAAAACCAAATTTTCTAGTTTTTACTTCAAAATAAAGTGTCTATTTTTCTTCCTTTGGTTTTGGAACATAAAATAGAACTTGAGACTCAGTTCTGGTGACACCCATGGAAACTCAAAGGTTTCTATCCCATCAAATACAAAATGTCTTGCTAAACATAAATATATCAACATAAAGTAAAATCTATACATGTAAAATTATCTGTGTACGTATTTGATCACAGTAAAAAATAATCAAAGTCAAAGAGCCTGTTATTGTACCAGCAAGTGCTAGAGATTACATACTAAAATTTATATTAAAACATTCCAATATTTTCAGAGTAACAACTACACTCAAAATTGACAGACAAAAATTTAACAATGATAAAAAAGAAAAAAAAACTTACATTTATGAAAGCATGTTTACCAACCTGGTCATTTATTTTATTTTTTTATTTTTTATTTTTTTTAGTTTTTGGGCCACACCCGGTGACACTCAGGGGTTACTCCTGGCTATACACTCAGACGTCACTCCTGGCTTGGGGGACCATATGGGAAACCAGGGGATCGAACTGCAGTCTGTCCTAGGCTAGTGCAGGCAAGGCAGGCACCTTACCTCCAGAACCATGATTTTCATGGTTCATACATATTCATATAGTTTTTGACTTACAATGTTCCAGTACCATCATCAACTTTCCTCCACCAAGGATGAATTTTAGAAATACAGTGTACTACACACCAGTGTCAACTTTATTTCACCAAGATTTCCAGGTCTTTTCTTATACACTCCATACCCCACCACCCACTGTTTCCCCACACCCCATATTCTGAGATCAAGAATGATATAGGGAGTAAAGATTTGTGCTATTGAATTTCCTCCTCCAGTTATTCTACCATGTAGAAGTTATTCCATCCTGTGTTTAACTTCCATCTAACTTACTTCATTTAACATGACATCTTCCATTTCCATCCGTGTTACAGTACATTATTGCATCATATGTGTTATGTGTATATACACATATAAATTAAATCTTCATTATCCACTCATTTTGGAAATTGATCTAAAATTTTAATTATGACAAGAGAAACTAAAAGATAGCTAATGGAGTGGAAGTGTTTATTTTCATTCAACCGGTTAAATATGGAGTTGTTACTCATGTTACATAAATTACACACATATTAAGAAAAAATGTAGAAACTCCATCAAAACAATGGAAAAGGAAATGAACAGACATATCTCCAAAGAAAATCAATAGATGGCCAATAAAAGCATGAAAAAAATCATCATCTCTTTAAAAAAAATCAAAATTAAGACAGCAATGAGATAACATCTTATAACAGTAAGAACTGGGGCTAGAGTGATATACAGTACAGTAGGTAATTTTGCCTTTCAAGCAGTGAACCTATATTTGATCCCAGGCATACCATATGGTCTCCAAGTGTGTCAGGAGTAATATCTGAGCACAAAACTAAGAGTAACCCCTGAGCAACCACTAGGTGTGGCCCACAAGACAAATAAAATAATATTAAAATGGTAACAGTAAGTATGGCACATATACAATATACTGGGAATAAATCTGTGTTGTCAGGATGTAATGAAAAAAAATTATCATATACTACTGGCAGGAATATTTTCCAAATGGTTTAGACCCCATGGAAAAATTTATGGAGGGTATTTAGCCAAATCATAGTTGAAAAGCCATGACACAGCATTCTACTTTGGGGAATCTATGCACATGACAGAAAAAAAAATCATTCCAATGAGCATATGCAAAGCATGATTCATTACAGCACTCAATAAAATAGTTAAAATTTGGAGATGTTAGTTTTCTATGACTTCTTTGGACATGTGCTGAGTTTCTGAATCCAGTTCCTCCATCCATATAGTCATTCAGCTATTGTCTGGTATAGCCCTAATGGGACAGAACAGCACTGTATTAATGTATCTGAATATCTAAGATAAGGCAACTGAATATTTCAAATTGGCTGCTGTTAACACGGTATAAAAAGAATCCTCCCACAAAAAATTTTGACTTCATCTTCATAAGCAGAAAATATAAGATACATGTTCAAAATTAAAATCATGTGGACTCAAGTTTTTCAAGACAATCATCCCATGTTGTGGTTTTAAGTTGATAATGTTTTAATTATTCAATAAAATTTATACTTTTATAAGTATAAAAATGAATTACTATATATTTTCTTTAAGATTATTATGTTGTTTTCTATAGTTGTTTATTAGTTTTTTCTTTATTGAGTTTTAACTAAATTCATTATGTAACACATGCAACACATTATGTATCACATTATAATGACAACAAATTATGAAGTATAGGCAGAATTTATCCTATGTAATGTAAATGACTATTGTTAATTATTTCCTATGTGTCATCTTAAATTATATTTACTCACAAATAAAAAAAAGGATCCAAGGCACTGATACAATGATAATGTCATGCCTTGAATTTTATCTCCTATGAGATAAAAATTTAAATCATTGTTGTTTGGTTTTATTATATACTAATACATTTATTTTATTATTAATGCCATTATTTTAAAAGTAATATACCTATTACTTTGAAAACTAAACATCATTTATGCATGTATTTATATAAGTATTTAAGAAAATCTAATGCAGCTCAGTGGCTAGAGTATGCATACAGCTATAGTATGTATCAAGGGCCATGTAGTATCAGAGACCTAATTTTGGCTTTCTATATACAAAACATATACTCCAACTCATTGAGTTATCCCTGTGCATTAATGAGGAATTTTTTAATGCCATAGTTTAATCGAAGATTCTTACCTCAACCACAGAAAACTTTATTACCTTTTATATTTATGTATTTCTCTAGTGACGATGTGTTAAAGTTATTCTAAGGAAAATTTAGACAAATAAGAAGTTTCTCAATCATGATAAACATTGAAAATACAAGAGAAAATGCCTACTTTTATAACTTTTTATTTAATAATTATTTAATTTCAAAAATAAGTGAATTCAAACATTTTTACATGAATTATTCCAAAAACTACTTTTCAGATGTTATCCATTTCTCGCTAAATATTTACTGGCCATTTAAAAACTAGTCTTTTTACAAAACGAAACTTAATATGCTTCTAGCATGTTGTTTCAAGGTGATAACGAACAGAGATGATTGCTCAACTTAATTATCAGTTCTTAAATTATTTCAGAAGCCCAGATCTGATTGCTACCCATGATCTTGTCCTGAGTGTCCCAATGTCACCAAAGTGCTAGAAGTGACAATTTCACATGAAAAAATGTCCCTCTGCATCTCTGCAACCTGTCTTTGTGCCTTGATATCCATTTTACTAGTCTACCATCTGTCGCATCACTGAAGTGACCTATAATTAAGAATTTGAAATCAACTCTAAATTATTACTGGAGAAAATCTCTCATGTACGCAAACTTCAGGAAGTTTTTCCCATTTGTTTAGTCAAGAACTTCCTTACATGCACAGGAGTGAAGATTGACATGTATCTAGACTAACCTTACTGTCTGAACATCAAATAATTATGCATTTTGTTTTTCAAAAGGCATTTTGTGACATCTTCACAGCTGCTTATTCAAGTCAGAAGAAAAATTATATCTGTTGCCAATATTTTATGATATATCTGTCTTTGGAATATTATAATTTTTGTCCTTCCTCAAGAAATTCCCTTTTCTGGTAAATTGGTGATGGGAATCTTGCACTGGTGAATGTAATCAAACAACTGCAATCATGTTTGTAATCATGGTGTTTAAATAAAGATAATTTAACAATTAAAAAAAGAATTCCCCTTTTACCAAGATCTTTTCTACTGTCTTTTAAAACATTTAATGTAATAATCTAGTTAGTGTTGCATTATAAGATTATTTTTGCATTAGGAAATTCATACTTGGAATAGAAAATAAGAATGGTTAATTTGAATATATCTACTAAAATGATCAATTATGCATTGTGAATAATATTGTACAATTTCATGAATTTTATTTTAATATCTGTATTCCAAATGCCAGATGTTCCCAGAATGATAAATCCTGTGAGAGGAGGAACTTTTTCTCACTTTATTTTTAATGATTTCAAAATTTATTCAACTCACAGATTTGTTAAAAACACTGCAGATATCTTCTTGAATTTCCATATTTTCTGCTTCTTAAGACAACACATTGCCATGTGGAGTACCTTTTATGGCAAATTAAGCTACAT
This sequence comes from Crocidura indochinensis, assembly GCA_004027635.1. NCBI lineage: Eukaryota > Metazoa > Chordata > Mammalia > Eulipotyphla > Soricidae > Crocidura > Crocidura indochinensis. Next base: position 5,574 of record PVKC010049269.1, on the reverse strand, counting down.
AATTTGGAAGTATAATGTGAAGCTTCACTCAGTAAAAAGGAGGTGGGAAAAAGTGTTCCGGTTATTAAAAGATGAGTGAAGTATTACTCTTAAAAAGTTTTTTTTTCTTTTGGTTTTTGGGTCACACCCGGCAGTCCTCAGGGATTACTCCTGGCTCCGTGCTCAGAAATTGCTCCTGGCAGGCACGGAGGACCATATGGGGCACCAGGATTCGAACCGATGCTTTACCTCCATGCTATCTTTTCTCATCTTGAGAATTATGTGGTACCTATTTTTTTTAAATAAACTATCATCTAAATATGTTCATTCATGGGGGTGTTGCTTAAAACACTAGCATCATCCCCAGTACTCCCTTAATTAAACCTTCATTTGGTAAGAACTTTTAGGCTATTTACCAGTAAACCAATCTACTGGTTGATAATTATTGTAGCTAGGATAATCTGACCTAATAATAAATGCAAGTTCTTTTTCCAAAGTTGCATTTTTTACCTTGAGAGATAACTTCATGAAGCAAATCCCCTTTACTTTTCAGCGCAATAAAACATAAAAATAGGCTTTACATCCCAAAATCATAACTGAACTTTTATTTTGAGATAGTAAGACACCAGATTTTGCTTTAGATATATTTACTCAATTCTGACTTTATGCTCCAGGATCATTCCTAGCAGTAATCACAGGACCATATGTGGTGTTCAATATAAAATCAAGTAAACCACATGCAACATTGCTGTCTGACCTAATGTATCATTACTCTGTCCCCTAAACATTTATTTTTTAACAACTTCTGAAATGACAAGGATATTTAAATATCATTAATGTATGAGTGTTTATTCTAGAATTGCAACTTTTTGTTTTAATATGCTAAGGATGTATTGTATAATGTCAGTAAATCTTCAAAAATATATGCCTTATGAATTCTGAATTCATCAATATAAATGCACCAATATTCTATGAGTTCATCAATATGAATTCTGTGATTTATCTGAGTTTTTGATGTAGAATTTCTGACAAATAAGCATATGGAAGTTAAATTTTATGATTGTACATAATACCTCTTCATGTTTAAAGAACATATGAAATACTAAAATTATGTTAATGGCCAGGAATTATGGCTTACTCTTAGAAATAGTTGACATACTTAGTTCTATAATCTTAGTATATATTCAAGTAAATTGAATACTTAAAATAATGTTTGCATTTATTAAAATAATTCTTTTTTAATTATTATTATTATTGTGGTCAAAGTGAATTATAAATCTTGCACAGTAACATTTGCCACATAGTGACAAAGGGAAGAATGACAATTAGTGGCAAAAGGCAGTCACAGAAGCAACAACTAGAACCAGTTTCAAGCTTAAAATAATTCTTATATATGTATGCCTGAAACCACATATTCATATTGCATATATTTATTTAATATATATTTATATAAATAAATGTATTTTATACATAAATATTATATAAATATGTATATAACTCAAATAAATATTTATATCAAATATGTAAACCCATTCAAAGGATGGCATGTTTAGTCTATTGAGTGAGTTTTGATATATATAGTTCACATATGCACTATTATAGCTAAATTACTGACTTGAATGACAAAATAATTATGTTTGTTTACTGACTGATACATGGAAGAAAACTGGAGGATGCTTCATTCTTTTCCCCAATTGTTTATTCTTCCGCACTCATTTTAGCCACTCACTGAGTGAGCATAAATGAAAGGAATATGTGAGACTTGAAGTGAGCTGCTTTCGTGAGCACCCGGGTATAGATAATGAGTGATGATCAAGTAAATTTGATTTTACTAAAACATGAATCCTTTTGTAGCCTTTATATTCTGTTTCTGAGACAAAATTGAGGTACATTTCTGACTGCTTATTATTAATTGAGAACAGTAAAGCATGGACAGACATGCATAAGTTAAAGGAAAAATGTTTACTATCAATTTTAAATAATTTCATACCTTTAGTATGTATTATTTAATAAATATTCAACCTATTTGGAAGCTGTATATGTTTTGCCTTATTTATATGTAATGCAGAATATTTGAAGTTTAATATACTACCCTTATTTAACTTATTTCTAAAAGACTTGCATGTATGATATTTACTTAACATAATTTGCAACACTTTTTACTGATTTTGCTATTTTTTAAATACCTTCCTATTGGTTTAACTCAGAATCTACAGCAAAAATATGGGCTTTATTATAGGATACAATAAATAAATTTCATATAAAAGTTATTAGCCAACTACAGAACATATGCCCTTTATCATGCTATATTGGTATTTAGGATTTTAATTTTTCAGATTTTAGAAAACATCAATCTAACAGTTTAAATGAATAAATTTAAAAGAACAAATTGGACTATTTAGTAGAATAAACTGATTAAAGTGAAGGCTTTTTTATTTGGTTAGTAATCAGGTTGTTGAATTATATTATTTGATAGACTTTTTCATGGTTAATCTGCCTTTTTTTTCTTGAGAATTGACATCAGTTGTGAAAACAAAATAAAGAATGTGACTCAAAATTTAAAATTACAAAAAGGATTGTAATTTTTTTGCTGTTGTTTTTTATTAATATAATTTTTATTTTGATCATAGTGGCTTAGATATTGTTGACAATAATATTTTAGGTACATATTTACATAAAATTAGGGGGATTCCCATCACCAATTTGTCCTCCCTACACCGTTGTTCTCATCCTACCTCCCTTACCCTCCTCCCTCACTCCTGGGGCTGCTAGAATATGTGGTCCCCTCTGTACCTAGCTTACTACTTAGTAATCTTACACCTGTTTGGTCTTGGTACTTTCCTTATTTCCCACTCTAACTGGGAGGCAGGACTAGATAGTTCAAGTTACGTGGTTTTGTTTGAAGAAGAGAAAAGTAATAAACTGGGGTAAAAATCAAATACACCGAAAATGGGCAAAATCCTTTTGTTTTAAGGGGGCAAACCACTGATATTCAGAGCTTATTTCTGACTTCACTCAGAATCACTCTTGAATGGGTGCTTAGGAGAACATATGGGATGTTGGGATAGAACATTTGCTGACCTTCTAGAAAACAAGCACATCACTGTGCTGTGCTATCTCTTAAGTATGCACAAATATAGTGTTGAATAGATGCATACAAATATTTATAGAAATATTTTTCTACATGAGCATTATTTTATATATGTATATATTTAATTCTTAATAATTTTTATTGTTTTGAGGCCACAACTGCCTGCATTAAGGGTTTACTCTGGTTCTGCTCTCAGAAATTACTCCTGGCAGGCTCGGGGGACCATATGGGATACTGGGGATCAAACCTGCCTCAGTCACATGTAAGGTAAATGCCCTACCTGTTGTGCTATCACTTTAGTCCCATGCTTAAACATTTTAAAGTCCACATCAGTATGCACATAAATGCATGAATGACTGTTATAGATTTTTTCACAATAATCTCTGATTATTATCATTCATTTGTTATATATTTTGAGATGATCTTGGTAATTTTTGTATATCAATTTTTTAATTAAAACATCTACTAAGCGAAAAGAAAGGAGAATTTCGTTATGTTCATACATTCTACCCAACCTTACTATTAAATTCACTGATATTACTGAGCATTTGTAAGCCTTTCCTTTTTCAGAATTTTCAACAATACTGTTCAAGCAACCTCTTTACACTTCTGATAACCAATGTAGACTCTTTGGAAACTTGGTTTGAAATCTCCTGCACTGCACAAACATTGTGTCATGAGCATTAACTTGTATATGAATGTAAACCTGTAACACACCTTATGAATCAAGATCAGAAAAATTAGAAAGAACTAAGAAAAGATGATTTTTGCTTAGTTTGGTTTTTGTTTAGGGATTGTAGCAATCAGGAGGCACAACTGACTCATCCCCTGGGTGGGATAAGGAAGGAGAATGTTATTGCTCCTGGCAGCTTTTGGTGCTTCAAATATGGCCCTACGGCAGAAAAAGCACATATTCCAACTCTTTGAGCAAACTTCCCTAATCAAAGTTGGTTTATTTATAAACCATATTTTCAGGTGTATTATATACAATTTTCAAAATCATAACAGATTTAGACTATGTGTATGTGAATATATATAAATTTTGTCATATGTTAGCATCATGCTAATAAATATGTACTAAAAACAAAACATCAGCTTTTATAGAGATTTTTAATATGTGCATATTGATGAAAAAAGATCGAAAGAGGGTGTTTAGATTTTATATAATAGGAACTGATTAAAGCAGAGATTACTTTCTTACATATAAGTTTTCTTAGTGATAACTTTTGTGAAGGAGAGAATAGTTATTCTGTGCATAATAACTCAAATTTATTCAAATAAAAGGAAAAAATGTGAAGTTAACAAGAAAGCTTGATGAGATCCGGGTCATGAATGACACTTTATATCAAATTATTTTTATGGGCTTTCTTTTCCAGTTCATGCTGAAGGCAATAGAACTAGTGGGATTTAGAAAGCTGATGTCATATGATCAAACCTATATCTGAGGAAGAAGAGCGATCTAGGGGATAGACTTGAAACACAGAGTGCCTGAAGACAGAAAATCAGTTAAATATATTCTCTCTCAATAATTTTAACTTGAAATGTAATAAGCATTAAAACTTTCCTGTGAAATCATTTTCGTGATCCACAATCACTCAAGCAGTGTTACTCTTAGAATATTCATTGTGACAGTGTTTTCCTACTGCATGTTTATTTCCTTTGGAGCCTATAAACTTCTTCATAGATCTCCTTAAAATGGCAATTGCCACTACAAAAATTCTCTTTCATATCTTATTAATATTGCAATAACCATTAAGACCAGGCAACATATATCTCAGTAATATTGCAATAACCATTAGCTTATTTTAATGCTAATAAAATGTATAAACCTATCACTGTAATATGTATTACTGAGTTCATATACATTCATTTGGTGGTGACTTTAATTGTATAATGGAAAATCAGAAGCATCTTAGAGTGTAAAGCTATGGCCTTTGGAGTCTGTTAGTCCAGGATTTAATTTCTCACCATAATTTTCTAATGAAGAGACTGAATATAGGTTCCCTTCTCTTTGAATTTCAGTTTTTAATCTTATAATAAACATAGATGGTAGTGACAGTCACACAGTATATTGGAAGGATTCAATGAGCTGACATATGTGAAATATATAGCCCAATTACTAATATGTAATGGTTCACAAATAAAATCAGTTGGATCCAGGATCTTCTAATGTCATATAGCAGAAAAGAAACAATGTGTTGGCATGGGTCTGCACATGTGAAAATGTGTGTATGATAGAGAGACATGGATATCGGAGGCTTCTGCAAGATTAATAATATGTTTAATGAAATATCTTAAAATGGAAAAGGAAAGATTAATTATTCATGTCCAATATATTCAAATAATTGAAAGCGTACCAGTGATTGACAAAAGGTTTTGCCAGCTACTAAAAGTCATCATTAGTTTCATGGTAGGTTAAGTGAAGTAACAAAAATAGATTCTAAGAAATTATACAAATCTGGAGAGCTTAAAATTATTCATATCTGTTAAATGGCAATGAAAAA
>PVKC010049268.1:0-10762 GCA_004027635.1 Crocidura indochinensis | reverse complement strand
CAAAAGATGTCAATTCCAAGATAGAACCCTCTGAGGTGGCAGTCCTTCTGTCTAGAGATGATAATAATATCATTAGCAGCAAGAACAGCTAACTAACATGCCACATGTGGTATACAAGTGAAGGATCTCATCGTACATCATGCTTAAAAGGGAGATACTGAAATAACAGTATTAATTTGAATGCTTACTTAACACTCCATGGAAAAGTTGAATGTACAGATCCTTGATGATGATCTAAGTTTAAAAGTGTCACCAAAAGTTGAGCAATGATAGCTGATTTTAGACTCACTGTCTTTTAACATAGGAAAAAATATGTTCTAAAAGTAGACAGAGAGATGATTCAACAGGTTGAGCCCATGCTTTGAATGTGAGATGTCCTAATTCAGTGGCCTATTAGAAGAGAATTGGAAGCAATCGTTAAGCACGGAAAGGTGGCCCAACTCCCCACTCCTATAAATTAAGAAATAAATGAAAGTAAACCTGAACTTCAGATATTTAATCATAATTTTGTTTGTTTCCGGCTCTGAACAGAGACTTATGATAAGTTGGAGGAAAATAAGCTAAGAAAATCAAACCCGAAGAGCAGAAATTTGAGTTTTCTGTTCCAACTGATAGTTTTTTTTATTTGTTTGTTTGTTTTAAATTTTTTTTTGTGGTTTTTGGGTCACACCCGGCAGTGCTCAGGGGTTACTCCTGGCTCCATGCTCTGAAATTGCTCCTGGCAGGCACAGGGGACCATATGGGGCACCGGGATTCGAACTGATGACCTTTTGCATGAAAGGCAAACGCCTTACCTCCATGCTATCTCCCGGGCCCCTCGACTGATAGTTTTTAAAGCAGCTGACTTAATGATAATCTTAGATGAGAAATAAACAGATTTTTTAATGATTCTAACAACAAAATTTCATTGTTTTTAAGAAAATACTACTTAAACCCTTGAACAGACATATAAAGATGGCAAAAAAATTCACCTATTTATATGATCATAGATTCCTAATTATGATTCACATTCCTAGTTTGTGAAATACAAATTTATGACACGATAGGAAGAAAACACATAGCTTTTCCTCTTTTTCTAAGACTTGATCAACATTTATTTATTTTTTTTAATCATTTTCTTTTTGTGGTTTTTGGGTCACACCCAGCAGTGCTCAGGGGATACTCCTGGCTTCATGCTCAGAAATTTCTCCGAGCAGGCACGAGGGACCGTATAGGACACCGGGATTTAAACTGATGACCTTCTGCATGAAAGGCAAGCTCCTTACCTCCATGCTATCTCTCTGGCCCAGATTAACATTTATTTACTAGTAGAGAACACATTACTTTCTGAATCATGCAAGCAAGGCTTTTTTCTTTATTTTTCAAACAGAAAAGTGGAATCCCAACACAGTTTCTGGTAGACAAGGATAATCAATAATATGTATTGTTTGAATGAATGAGGATTTTAATGGGAGCAATATGAGAAAACATAATGAGGCATTGGAAATTTTAATGAAAAATTTCAACTACTCAATAAGAAAAAAATGTGGGTCCAGGATTTAGAAAATCAATTCATATTATGTGGTATGAACTGACTGCATTTTTTTCTATTCATTCAAAGTCTGTGGCCAATTATCTACTAAGGGTAGAACTCCAATAACTATTAAATGAAAACTATGAAAAATTTAAGTACTTTTCTATCCATGAAAAATGTGTTGAAGTAGAAACAATTATTTGATTAATTAATGAACAAATTTAGGAGTAGATATGTTACAGTAATGATGATTTGAATGATAGTTATATAATAATATAGGATGACTACAAAATTTTCTGAACATTTCTGAAATGAGATAATTCTATACAATAAAACTATTGAACTATTTATACATACATTCATATGGATATACATATATGTCTAAGGTTCTTTTATTACTATTTATTTCCTGATTTTTTTGGGGGGGAAGGGATGATTCCAAGCAATGTTCAGGGCCTATATGCCACTTTCTGTGGCTCAGTTCCAATATATGATCAGGCATTCATTGCTTCTTTGATGTACTGATGCTAGAGGCTGCTGACTCTACAATAAAGTATGTTCATGTTAGCTATGAGACTTTGGAAATCAAATTTAGGGCATCACATATATGGTGAAGTCTAGTCCTTTAAATTATTATCTTAACTTCCTAAATTTAATATTATTCCTTTTTTGTTTGTTTGTTTGTTTAGGCCACACCTGATGACTTTCAGGAGTTACTCCTGGCTTGAGTTCAGAAATCGCTTCTGACTTGGGAGACCATATGGGATGCCGGGGATCAAACCCCAGTTAGTTCTAGGTCAGCCGTGTGCAAGCCAAATGCCATACCTCTGCACCAACACTCTGGCCCCACATTTAATATTATTCTTAAAATTTTAGTACCTTTATTTCTAAATTCAAAGTTATATTTATTTGGTTGGTTTTAATTCCTCCTGGGTATGCACAGGCTCTTACTCATGGCTCGACTCAAGGTTAATTCTGAGCAGAATTTAGGAGATCAAATGTATTGTGGGAATCAATTCCAGGTCAGCTGCATGCACCACAAGTGCCATACCCTCTATACTATTTCTCTGCCCCCTGATTTTTCTAATTTTAAAATATTCTTTGATTATATAATTCAAATATTAAATATAGTAGGGCTCAGAGTGGTGACACAAGCAGTAAGGCATGTTTTGCCAGCGCTAGCCTAGGATGGAGAGTGGTTCGATTCCCTGATGTCCCATATGGTCCCTCCCTCTAGCTAGGATTGATTTCTGAGAGCATACCCAGGAGTTCACCGAGTGTTGCCCCACCCCCCAGAAACGTCAAAAAATTTAAATATATTAGATGTATATATGGGAAAATGCAAGTTAGGACCCAGAATAAATAAAATATGCTTTGTATTTGTGTATTAAACTGCTCTATAAACTTACTTTTAAGTTGATTGTTTATAAAGTCATCCACTTATTTATGTCACATGAATTACATAAAAACTTCTTTTATTTGGAGGGGAAGGCTCAGAGGTTACTCCTGGCTATATCCTCAGAAATCGCCCCTGGGTTTTGGGGACCATATGGTATACTGAGGATCAAACCAAAGTCAGTCTAGGTCAGCCTCATGCAAGGTAAACTCCCTATCACTCTGCTATCTCTCTGGCCCCACATTCTCACAACTTTTTAAAGAGAAATACCTAGACCTACCATAATGGTGAAGTCAAGGTATATAAAAGAACCAAATTACTTTAAAAGGATGACAGTGGCATAATTGGATATGAGAAGTGTGCCTATTCTAAACTTTCTAATGCTAAAGCTATAGCAAAAGATTGAAACTCAAGGGAAGTGTTTAGAGAACAAATTAAGCTTCTAGTAGCTATTGCTGTATTGCATCAGTTAGCACTCAATTAGGCTGATATACACAATCACTGAAGCAACTGAAACAGCATATTACAGTAATGAGAGGGACATTCTGAGCACCTGCAAAAGATCAAGTCTGTGAACTTTAGTCCATCTCCATGAGAGAAAATTACATTGGTTGAGGAATAGAGGGAAGTCTGCCTAGACTACTAGAAAATCCTGGCTCTGTGACCCAGTATCCTTCACAAGGTCACAGTACATCTAACCTTCAAATTAGTCTTCATTTATGAAGCTATTCCACTTAGCTAAGATTTCTAAATAAAGACTATGATAAGTTTCTAATAGCTTGAGCAACACTGATAATATTGCTATGGAAATTTTAAACTCCTATATTACTTGCTTATGTGTATTCTGAAAAGCAGGGTCAGTATCTTATTAATATATTCAGTGACAATACTGAAATCATGTGTATTCCTTTTGTGAATAGTAATTTAAATTTACTATGCATGCAGCATTAGGCAACACGTCACAATACCATTTAAACTTTACGAAGCTTCTTTAGGAGTATCTGCCAGTTATATAAATTTCCAACCACAGATTAGAAAGTTAAACATATAACTAAATTGCATCTAACTCATATGAGGTAGATATTTATACACTTTCCCATATGTTTCCAAAACCTGGTCCATTTTAACTCTGTTTAGTATATTAAAAATATATAGAAATTTATAAAAAGAAAAATAAATATGTGGGCATGTTACAAAAAAATTTAAGAAAGGAAGCTATTTCTCAAGGGAATATTCATTTTTGCAATTATTAGAATCTTTACATTTTAACCACAATAAAAACAAACAAAAATTAAAATATGGTGAACATATTTGTACATTTGCAAAATTTCATATATATCAAAGACTGTGTAGGATATTGTTCAATATCTAATGCTCTGTAGTTTTTTTTAGCATGAGCTTCTTCTCTTCCTCCTTCATTTCCTCCTTCTTTTCCTCTTCTCCCTGTTCTCTTCTATGTCCTTCCCTCCTCTTTTCTCCTATTTCTTGACCTTCTCTCTTCTCATCTTCTCATCAATAATTGTTCAACTCTATCAAATTATTATTTATTTGGAGGAATAAACTATACAAATGATATTATAGACAAAATAGGACATGAAAATATAAATTTAATATAATGTAGTGAACAATATATTATGTTCAATGACATTAGCGCATTCTCAAAGAAAATAACATTCTATCTGACTATTCATTTTAAACAGTTGCAATGACTATAATCTAAGTGATTTTTTGACTAGTCACTGCTAAACTATTAATATAATCCAATATCTGATTTTAAAATAAAAGAAATTTACTATCTTTAATTTTATCATTTTTTATCCTTAAAGAACTCATGTTCAGGATCTTTGCTACTGAGATATGGTCAAGGAGAGAAAATAAAATAAACAAAAATGCTTGAAAATAAAAGTTGAACTTCATTTTTTACATAAGTATACTGAGAAATCTCAGTATTTTCAAATTTATGCAAAAGATAATGCAACATTAACCTTAATGGAGCATTAAGGTCATCCTAAGAATGAGATAAGTTCTATTGACACTTGATTTCAAAGTTCAAAAGTGATTTTCAAACGTAAGTTCAAAACTGAGTTTAAAGTGATTATAAAGTTATTGTCCAGAAAGATATTAAGAAACTACTTTCAAGTCTTTTCTAAGGGTGAGTGTCAGAGTACACAAAGAGGTATGTCACCATCTTGAAAGTTAATTTGGAGATCAATAGAAGCCCTAGCATATTTAAAGAACAGTAAAAACACCACAGTAGAATTTATTAATTTCCTTCAGTCCAGGCTTTGTCTTCTTATTAACACCTGATTAAGAAGAACCAAATGCCCTTGAGAATCTTATCCTTATACCAAATACCAAGCCACTGCAGTACAGTAATTTGTCTTCTTTCCTAGACAGTGCTTTAACCATTTTATTATTTTATACATTTCTAAGACTATTTCAATACATTAGCCACCTATCATAGTGTCATTGATATAGAACAGGCTTGAACGTCCCTTGCTTCTCATTTTAGAAGATACCAAAATAATTAGAGTGAACAATTCCAAGGAATCTGACAGATGAAAAAGCAAAGAGAAAGTAGTGTTCAGACCAAGGAAGAAATTTCAAGTGAAATGATACAGAACATAAATCATAGTTAAATGATTAAAGGTGGTGATTGATGCAAGGATGAGTAGAGAACAGGCCAAGATGGTGATTGGAGGTAAGCTTTTAGTTCAAGTTACCATATCTTTACTTACAACTATCAAACTAAGTTATTTATTCATCTTTGATGTCAATATCTATTAAATAGTGATATACACAAAAGAATATTATGCTGCCATCAGGAGATATGGAGTCATGAAATTTTCCTATACATGGATGGATATGGAAACTATTATGCTGAATAAAATAAGTCAGAGGGAGAGTGATAGACGCAGAATAGTCTCACTCTATAGGCTTTAAGAAAAGTAAGAGACTTTATTGTCACAATACATAGAGACAAGAGAGATAAGTGCTGGAAGGCGAAGCCCATGATATCACAGAGAGTGGTGAGTTCAGTTAGAGAAATAGCTACACTAACAACTATCATGACAATGTTAATGAGTGAGAGGTAGAATGTCTATCTCGAATTTAGGCAGAGGATTGGGGAGGAGGAAGATGGTGGGCATTGGTGGTGGTGAAGGGGGGGTGCTCTTTTTATGGCTGAAATCTAACTACAATCATGTTTGTAATCATGGTGCTTAAATAAAGATATTATTAAAAAGTGATATAAAATATGCTTAAGACAGCTTTACTTTAATCGAATTGTGTCACTATTTAGTAGGCCACTCCATATCTTGCTCTATAATATCACATTTACATTTGTGCTTATCACCTTTTAAGCAAACAATAGTATATGAGTTATTTCCATATACTATATTAACTAGTATTTAATAAACTATTATAACTATGTGAAAATAAACTTTTATAATTGTTGATCTATAATACAAGAATAATAAGTTAATCTCTTCCTTACCACCTTACCAGTAGGTATAATGTTTGCAAATATTGAACAGAAGCAAGAAGTGCTTTACATTTTCTTGGGAATACTCAGTATGTGAGATGAACTAGAGTTCTTGATTTCATTGTTAAAAGTACAGATTGTACAGAAGTACAGAAGGAGGAAAAGGTTATGCTGAAGCTGAAGGATGTTTGGTTCACATTGGGTGGTCAAGGCAGCACAACAACTGCAGGAAATCATGTATTTCTAATTATTTTCTTTGATCACATTAACTTTTAACATAATGTTTAGATAGATATTTTTACTTTTTACTTATTTGTATCAATCCAGATAGATTAATTAAATTTACAAAGAAGTATTCTACAATATTGTTATAAAATAGTCTGCATAAGATTTGAAAACTTAAGATGATGAATATAGAGTCCTAAGAAAACATTGTGTATATGTGCCACAGTTTCTTTAGCCATTCATCTGTTGAAGGACATCTTGGTTGTTTCCAGAGTGTGGCTATTGTAAATAGCGTGGCAATGAAATTGGTGTGAGGAAGGGATTTTTGTATTGTATTTTTGTGTTTCTAGGGTCTATCCCTAGGAGTGGTATAGTTGGATCATTGGGAGATCAATTTCCAGCTTTTGGAGGAATCTCCATATCGCTTTCCATAAATGTTTGACTAGACGGCATTCCCTCCAGCAGTGAATAAGAGTTCCTTTCTTTCCACATCCCCACCAACACTGCTTATAGCCATTCTTTGTGATATGTGCCAAGATGAAGTCATGAAATGTTCCTATACATGGATGTACCTGGAATCCTTTATGCTAAGTGAAATAAGTCAGAGGGAGAGAGATGCAGAATAATCTCCCTCATCTATGTGTTTTAAGAAAAATACAAGACATTTTTGCAATAATCCTCAGAGACAAAGAGAGGAGGGTTGGAAGGTCCAGCTCATGATATGAAGCTTACCACAAAGAGTGGTGAGTGCAGTTAGAGAAATAACTACACTGAGAACTATCACAGCCATGTGAATGAAGGAAGTAGAAAGCCTGTATGTATAGAGTACAGGTGAGGGTGGGGAGGAGGAAAGAGATTTGGGACATTGGTGATGGAAAAGTTGCACTGGTGAACGGGGGGTGTTCCTTACATGACTGAAATGCAAAAACAATCACATTTGCAATCAAGGTGTTTAAGATATTTAAAAAAAGAAAACATACGGTGGAAAGGGTATTTGCCTTGCACTAAGTCACCTTGGCTTTGCTACTGCCAGTACTTTATTGTTTTATGAATCTAGAGTCAGGAGTAAACCCAGAGCTCCTCTGAGTGTGAATCCAAAACAGAAACAAAGAGATTATGAAGTGAGACACTAAGATGATGAGTACAGATTTGTGCCCATCACTCTGTCTATTATGTAGCCGATTCTCCTTAAATGTTCCTTGAACTAACAAGGTAAATATCAAATAGTTGTTTTGATTTTGCACTTAGTATTGCAGAGTAGAAAATTTGCATAGTAATTTGTGGAAAACAATTCACTTTTTTCATACTCACTTTTTTAGTAGTTAATCTGTAAATTAGGTCAATTATTATTTTTATTTAGATGTCATTCTCTGAAATATTTAGGAAGAATTCAATTATCTATTCATAAAAGGAAGTGAAGGGCCCAGTGTGCAAGATCAAATGTGAAAAATTTCATGGGATCAATAATTTTTTCTTTCAAAAGGATTCCCAAACCATAATATAATATAAAATACATATAACATTGAAATGATATGTAATATTAATTATAGCACTATTAATTAATTTTAAAACAGAAGCTAAAAAGTTCTTGATCAAAATACTTTTTTGGGGGGGGGCTGCTTTTAAGCATCATCCAAAAGAGCTAACACTGCTCTTGACTTATATCTTTGAGGTTGCTCCTGCAATGCTCAGAGATCAGGCAGAGCCTGGGATTAAACTCAGACCTCTGATATGCAAAACATTAATTCCAGACAATATGCAACACTATTTTTCTTGTACAAAAATATTTTTTTTTTATCAGGGGAGAGCGCGAACGCAGTCCTCCACTACCACAAATGATGTAGTCGAGTTCCCACATTTGGGGAAATCTCAGGGGTCAGCACACCCGGAGTGCAATGGGTGAGCCTCGCCCTGGGGAAACCACCTTCGTGATCATGGTATATCTTCCCTGCCAGGTAAGTATACAAAACTATTTTTAATATAACCAGATAAATCCTAAAATGGAATTGTCACCTCATCCAAACCTATGTCTCTATCTGACTAGAAGATGGTGACAAGTCACTGTGATATTTATATAGAAATATTCAAGGACATAGTTGTAATTTGGCTTGTATCAGGAAACTATTTTGGGACTCAGTATCTCTAGTGTACTGTAATATCCTTCATTCTTGTTTTATGCTTTAAATATTCATAGAATTGCAAATTTGGGATATTAGAAGAGACTTTTTGATTTTCCAATTTAGTCTTCTAGTTTGATTGATAAATCAATCAAAATCCTGGAAAGCTAATTAAATTACCATTGGTCTCACAGCTACTTAATGATAAAATAGGCCCATTGCCTGTTCAGGATACCCATTTCAATTATTATAGATGATCAGAATGTGACTTTGGAAGATGTCTTTAGGAGGAGAAAGCAATTAAGTATTGTAAAAATACTTTTTGTTCATCAATATTCTAACTTTTTATATTATATTTATCTCTGATAATGAGTAATATTTAAGGTGAGAATAATTATCTATCACAAAAAATAGGGATATGATAGAATACTATCAACCACCTCTATCTCAACAATATTTATTTCTTGGATTTATTTAAATTACTGAATATATATTGCCTTATTAAGAAACTGGGGCAGGTTTATAAAGTGGCAGATGTCTTGAATTTATAAGAAAGTGTTATAATCATGTAGTAAAAAATGTATACAATATGAAAGATTAAAATTTAATCATTGAGACTGGAGCGGTCGCACTAGAAGTAAGATGTTTGCCTTGCAAGCACTAGCCTAGGAAGGACTGTGGTTAGATTCCCCAGCATCCCATATGGTCCCCCAAGCCAGGAGTGATTTCTGAGTGCATAGCCAGGAGTAGCCCCTGAGTATTAATGGGTGTGGCCCAAAAACAAAAACAAAAAATTTAATTTCATTGAAAAATTAATGTAATTGTTAGAAAATGCAAATTGAGTGATATAAATCATTTAATTAATTATTTTAATTATTCAAAAGAGAAAACTACTTATTAGTAGAGATAAACACTACTTTTATTTCTGTTTCAGATTATGGTATGATTTTATAAATATTAACTTACTAAATATTATCATTATCTTTTAAGTTTGGGTAAAAACATGCCCTATGACTTTTTTTTTAATCTTAGGAGATATTTATATTTAGAGATAGTGACCTATTAAAGATTGCATTGCAAGTAAGTGATATGACTTAAGTACAAAAGACTAGGTATTGATCCAACATTAAGTCATTGATTCTCAAAGAAATATTAATTATAATTTAATATTGCAGGAAATGGTATGTAAAACTATATTAAAATTAATAAATTTACAAACTGAATAGAATTGGCACTTAATTTGATCAATAGAAATGATTAAATATGTTCAAATTTGACTTCTAAAGAACACACAGAATATAATTTTTCACTATCAATAAGAAACCTTGTGGCCCGAGCTATAGCACAGCTGTAAGGCATTTGCCTTTCATGCAACCAACACAGGATGGAGCAGTTTGAATCCCAGCATCCCATATGGTCCCTTAAGCCTGCCAGGATGATTTCTGAGCACAGAGTCAGGAGTAACCCGTGAGCTGAGTGTTGCCAGGTGTGTGACCCAATAACAACAACAACAAAAAAATAAGAAACCTTGTTTAATATTATAAACCTAAAATGATCAAATCACACACAATACTATTTGCAAGATGCTGAGTTCATAGACAGAGACCACAAAGTTTGAACCATAGAATCCTATACAATAAATTTTAAATATGTTTCCCCCATTGAACAAAAATATTATGCTCTCTTACACAACTATCAAACTAATTTTAATGGTATAAGTGACAATTATCAACAATTTTGTTTTAATAGTTTTTTCTCTATCCTTGATTTACTTTTTATTATAAGAAAGAGTGACTAGGTAAGAAAAGATCTTAACAAAATTGGATGGGTGGAAGAGAGTACATAGAATTTATTCAGTTCACTACTTCCATTCCACTCCAGGCAGGAATTCTTTTTTAATCTAACAAACAGCAAGTGACCTCCAATTGCACCAAAGGTTACTGCTGCTATTTAGATTATTTCAGCAGCCCCCCAGGGGGCAGTATATTCCACTCTCAGAAACAGATTCAGGAAGTTAGAATGGGGGG